>RCUC01104625.1:0-11866 GCA_003697995.1 Taxidea taxus jeffersonii
GGGGCTACTGCCAAGGATGGAGTGGGAACTGAGTCAGTTGCCAGGGAGGTTGCAGAGTCCCTGCCAGCCTGGGGCCTCGGGGCATTTTAGAGATCTGAGAACGGTCCTGAAAGGGAAAGGGGCAATAGGAAGAAATGGGAGGCTGCTGGGAGATCAGCCAGGAGAATTTTGCAGTTGGTTAGGCATGAGATCACCAGCATCTACAGTGTGGAGTCACTCGAGGAAAATATGGGTAGGAAGGTAATACCTACACATTACTGGGGTAAAGAGACCATTCAACAGATTTCACCAGGGAATACCCACGCAGTTGAGTGAGTCTCCACAAGGAGCAATGGTGCCTTCCCCAGGGGACATTTGGCATGTCTGGAGGCATTTTTGATGGCAATATTCAGTGTGTGGGGCGGTGTGTGGTGAGTAGGGGCCAGGGAAACGCTAAACATCCTTTGATGCACAGAACAAGCCCCATCCTCACCCCGGACTTCTTAACTAGCCTAAGAAGATTAAATGGGTTTGGACTAGTCTTACTTGATTATTCAACATTTTCTTCACATCAAATTCTATGAAATTACTCATTTAATCATATCAGTTTTAAGAATATTCCTCAAAGAAAGCAATAAAATAATAAGCCATTAAAAACATTTCTGTGGGCAGATCAGTCCGTAAGAAGAGGTGTGAAATGACGCTGATTCCTAGATAGTGCTGATTTACTATTTCTCAGTTCTTCCAAGCCCTGTCATTTCCAGTGATTTTCAAACACTGGGCATCCAGCTGTTAGTTATATTACTGAAGTCGAATGATGTTTGTCACTTATTAGATATAGGAGGGATCTGTCACAGGAGCTAGTAAGAACAAAGGCATGGATATTCAGCCAAATAGCTAAAATCAAAAAGGTCTTAGGAAAGAAACATACTTCCAAATTTCTGTACTATCCCCTTTAAGTCGTCCCTCCCCTCCTCCACCATCTTAACTACCCAGGAAAATAGTTTATATAAATTTTCTATTCAGATTTTTTAAAATTATACATTCGCCTTACTGAGAGATAGATATCTGCATACATCACTGAAAGGCGAAGTGACAGCTAGAACTTTTAATAAAGAATCTCAAGTGCTTTAATTAAGAACTTCAAGAACTTCCTGAAGTCATTAATTTTGGATCTGACATCCTACCTTTTGGCCCAGGAACACAAGTGTTGTAATGATAATAATGGTGAAGAGTTAGTCAATATTTCCTGCTGCCTTGTCATTCAAGAGCTCGTTTCATTGCCTATGCAACCCAGGACTCATCAAAACCATATTGGACCAAAGAATGCCATGAAGTTGCCATTAAGTCAAAAACTTTCTGGCTTTTCTTAAGGTTTTGCGTAATTCAGCCTGGCTGCACATGATGTTTTATCATTCAATTTTTTATTTTTTACTTTTTTAAAGATTTTATTTATTTATTTGACAGACAGAGATCACAAGCAGGCAGAGAGGCAGCCAGAGAGAGAGGAGGAAGCAGACTCCCCGCAGAGCAGAGAGCCCAATGCAGGGCTCGATCCCAGGACCTGAGCTGAAGGCAGAGGCTTTAACCCACTGAGCCACCCAGGTGCCCTTATCATTCAATTTAAAAAAAAATTATTGCTTATTAAGATACCTACAGATTCACAGGCAGTTGTAAGGTCATCTAGAAAAATCCCTTGTACACATTTCCCAATGTCCCCCAACATTGACATCTTGCCAAATTTTAGTATGATAACATAACCAAGATGTTGGCATTAATGCAGTCCACTGATCTTACTTGATTTCTCAGTTTTACTTGTACTCATGTGTAGGGGGGGTTGTGTGTATTTAGTTACCTACCGCCATGCTCAAGATGATGAAGAGTCTCAACACCATAAGGGTCCCTAGAGTTGCCCTTTTTATAATCATGCACAATTCATTCCCATACCCCCATCTTTGTAAACTACGGCTGTCCTCCATTTCTAACTATTGTGATTTCAAAAATGTTACATAAATAGAACAAGAAACTATGTAACATTTGGGTATTGGTTGTTTTCATTTGGTGTGATTCCCTGGTGATTTATCCAAATGGTTGGTCTGTCAGGGTTGGTTTGCTTTTACTGAGGACTTGCATTCCCTGGTAGGTATGTGCTAGCTAGTTGGTTTCTTTTTTAAAAAGATTTTATCTATTTATTTAACAGAGAGAGATCACAAGTAGGCAGAGAGGCAAGCAGAGAGAGAGGAAGGGAAGCAGGCTCCCCGATAAACAGAGAGCCCGACTCGGGGCTCGATCCCAGGACGACCTGAGCCGAAGGCAGAGGCTTTAACCCACTGAGCCACCCAGGTGCCCCTGTGCTTGTGCTAGCTACTTTAACCATTCACCTGTTGAAGGACATGTGCACTGACTTCAGTTTTGGGCTACCAACAAATAAAGCTGCTATCAACATTTGCATATGGGTTTTTATGTCAACATAATTTTCTTTACTCTGGGATAAGTGTCTAAGAGGGCAATTGCTGGATCTTATGGCAAGTGCACATTTAGTTTTATAAGAAACTGCTGAACCATTTTTGGAGTGGCTGTACCCATTCCCACTAGCAATGAGTAATACAGCTTCTACGCAACCTTGCCAGGACTTGGTCTTATGATAGGTGTGTAGTGATCTCTGATTGTGGTTTTTGAATTCTCCATTTTCCTAATGACTAGTGATGCTGAACATCTTTCCATTGTCTATATACCATCCCATATATCCTCTTTGGTGAAATATCTGTTCCAATCTTTTCCCCATATTACAGTTGGAGTCTTTGTATTTTTACTGTTGGTTTTGACTATTTTGTATGTGTTCTAGATAGTAGCCTATTGTTGGATAGGTGTTTTGTACATTTTTTCTCCCAGTCTGTGGCTTGTCTTTCCATCTTCTTCACACAGGCTTTCACAGATTAAAAGATTTTTAATTTTGATGAAGTAAGATTTATCAATTTTTCTTTTTATGGATCATTCTTTAGATGTTTAGTCTAAGAAATGTTCATCTATCTCTAGGTTTTAACAATTTGGGGTTATTTTTTTCCCCTAAAAGTGTTTAGCGGCATACCTTACATTTTAGGGTGTGGTCTATTTTGGGTTAATTTTTGTATATGGTGTGAGCTTAAGGGTTGCTTGCTGGAGCTGGACCTCTTGCTGGTTCTGCCCTCTTCAGTGTCTCCTGGCAGAAACAGGAGGCTCAGGGCTGGCAGGGAAAGAGGGCTTCCTAGGCAATAAAGTTTGGGCAGGGCTCCAAATGGATCTCAGCTGCCAGTTGTGTTGGCTTGGCCAGATATCAGAGGGATTCCTACTCGATCAAGAGGAGAAATGGGCCTAAATAAATTTTCAGATTCCATTTGTACAATGATGAACTTGTAAGGCTTTACATACATCTATACATTTGAAGTTTACTCAGTCTATGAGAGAGACTCCATGAGAGAGTTCATTTGCTTCATGAAAAAAAGCCATTAGGAAGAGTTGTATTAGATGTGTTCCATTAAACACATATTTTAAAAAAGTATGGGATTTTTATTCAACTAGTAAGCACGGATCCGTTAGATATAAAACACAATAATAACATCAACGGTAAAATGCCACTACTATTCATTAGGTGGTTTTATATTCCAAGTACTGAGCGCTATTTGTGTTATTATATCATATTACCTCTAATGCTTAAAACAGTCCTACTAATGGACAAATTGTTCTCTTTGTTTTATGGTTAAGACATTAAGTCCAAATGTTTAATTAGCTCACAGAGGAAAATGCAGGTGGTAAGTCAAGAGATATGGATGAAGTCCAGGCTAATGTGAACTTAAGGCCAATGTCTTTTCCACTTAAAGGTAGAAAGATCTCTTGGAGATATATTACATACGAGACCCAAATAGCAGAATCAGAATGAATTTATCATACAGCCATCACAGTCAGAAGTCAATGAAAAGTGAGGTCAGTGCTACATAAGCAGTAGTTGCCACTTTAGAGAGAGCCTTACTGACTGCCCCACTGCCATAACTGTACATGAGTAAAATGTTCTTTTCAGCTTGTGGGCTCTTGAGGCTTGCTGTGGAGGCTGGCACTAACCACCTTTCTAGCCTTCTGTAATTTTCATAGCATACTTTAAATGTTGCTGGTAATGGGGCCTTATGTTTGTTTTGTCCTTGAGGATCTATTAGAAAAAAAAAAAAAAAGAAAGGAAGGAAGGAAGGAAGGAAGAATACAACAAAAAAATCTGGCCTTCCCTCTTCAGTTTCCACTGAAAGGAAGAACCCTAAGTATGCATGACAATTTAATAAGGCCAGAAAACAATCTCCCTAATTAGGTTACTTTGCCTACATACGAGCAAATGAAAAGTCACAGGGCAGTATGTATGTTGTGGCTCAAGTTTTAACTCCTAATAGTTGAGATTTCTCATTTTTATTCAAGAAATCCAAGCAAGAAAATTGCCCTTTTCTTACTTTGAGAAGCAATGAGTCATTTCTGGTCTAAATGTTTATGTTCACAAAACCAGCTCGGCTCCAATTATAGGAACAAGCGCGCTCACCTTCACGAAGCTGGTCTGACACTGTCCATCACCGCTGGGGATTAGGAAGTTGTTGTCAAAGCTGATCTCCAACTGTTTGCTTTCATGAGTAATGACTGTCCAGGAGCATCTGCTGTTCTCAGGAAAATTCTGAGGCCAGTGAGGGGATCTGATTGTACCATTATCTGAATGAAGTACTCCCCCACAACCTGAGAAGTTGTCATGGAAAAGTCATTAATTTGAGAGGGAAATAACTACTTTCATAGCCCAAGATTTCCAAAGGAGATACGTTTCTAAATGTGAGATTTCACATTCTCTTTCCTTACACAGGAGTCACTGGCCTTCAGGGCAGAATACGACAAGAACTCTGAACAAATGTGAGGTAGACTGAATCTAGAGGAAGCTTTAGCTGTTACTGTTTTGTTGCATTTATGCTGAATTCACCCGAGGACACTAATTCATGCCATAAAGAGGACAGACTTCTATTCTGTTTTCAAACAATGACAATATTTTTTACTCCCCTTGAAGCTATATAGTATCTCTGAACCAGTGATCCCAAGTTCTCTATTTTATTTTACCATGAATACATGAGAATATAAGTCTACACTCATTTGTAATTTTACTCTAACATACAGGACTAGAGAAAATGATTTTGAGGAGGAGAAAATTCTTCCATTACAAAATCTGATTAATTTATACTGAAACTCTGACAGATTAAAACACATGGCATAAATTGAAAGAAAGAAAATATCAAATTATTTTATACTATTAAAATATGTACTTAAGAAGGAGGCCTGGGTGGCTCAGTCAGTTAAGCATCTGACTTTGGCTCAGGTCATGATCCCTGGGTTCTGGGATTGAGTCCCACATAGGGCTCCCTGCTCTGAGGGCAGTCTGCTTCCTCTCTGCCTGCGGCTCCCCCTACTTGCACTCTCTCTCTCTCTCTCTGACAAATAAATAAATAAAATCTTTAAAAAAATGCACTTAAGAGATGACAAAAGGAAAACTATGAACTCAAAACAAAATGAAGTTAAATCAAAGAGTATTCCTGTACCTTTTGCTTCTAAACCCTTGGAAAACCAATGGTGCACTTAAAACTCCCCTCTGACTTCAACAGCAGCCAGTGGTTTAATGAGAGAAAGCTTGACTCATTCCACAAAAACCTTCATAATAAACTTGGACTCTCCTAGAAAGAATTACCCTGTGTGATACTGCAAGGCTTTAATGAAATCCTAACTAAAGTATGCAGAGCAAGTTTGGTTTTTTGTTTGTTTGGTTGGTTGGTTGGTTTTTATTTATTTGTCAGAGAGAGCAAGCATGCACATACAAGCAGGGGGAGGGGATAGGGAGAGAGAGAAGCAGGGTCCCCGCTGAACAAGGAGCCTTACGCAGGGCTTGATCCCAAGATCCTAGGATCATGACCTGAGCCAAAGGCAGCTGCTTAACCGACTCAGCCACCTGGGCACCTGTCCAATGCAAATTCTTTTATTTTCTGTGAATTTCCATGAAGTTCATATTTTATATGCACAAAATACTACCCTTTTGAAATAAAATCTATTATACTTTGCCACCTACAGGGCACTCATTCTAAATCACAAATCTTGCCACTTTGCTGCTCAAAACTCTTCAATGGCTCTGCATTACTCGAGGGACAATATAGAAGACAAGGCTCTTCATGATGTAGACCACTTAACTTCTTGCTTTCAGCTTACCACTCAGCATTCTGCCTCCAAGCTCCAAATATTCTGAACTACTTGTGATTCTGACACATATTTTCTACTATTTTTTATTCTCTGGTTATGCCATCCCCTTCTGCCTATGTAGGCAACATGGTGAAGTGTGAAGATCAGAGTTTCTGGGCCCCACTATCTTTATTCAAATCCTGACTCTACCAGTGACTAGCTCCATGACTGGGAAAACTATCAACCCATTTGTCTCCAGTTTCCATCCACATAAAATGGAGAAAATATGTATGATATCGCATCTTCCTTGCGATATCATACATATTCTTCCTTCTTCATACAACTTCCTTCATGAAGTTGCTACATGAGATGACACGTGTAAACAGTCCGAGTTGAGTCTAACAGAGAGCAGATATAAAATGCATACTTATTAAATTATTAATAAATTTTAAAAACACATCAATTTAAAAAGTATATAATGTTTCTTTTACCTAAAGTCTGTGTGTTCCATGTGGCATAAAATCCACCATTTTGCACTGAATGGTCTGAGTTAAAAATCACCACCAGCTGGTTGGAACCAGACTGGATTGTCCTGGGGTTTGAACTTCCACAGTATTGTCCTATTATGGGTGATGCAGGAGAACCACCGTTCCTGACAGTGACAGAGTCCCAAACACACGTTGCATGTGCTTCAATATCAAAGTCACTAAATGTTAGCTGCAGGAGAAAAAAGAGACAATGAGGTACCCTGAGTGGTAAGTGAGATGAGTTACCTAAAGTTAGATAAGGTCCTCACAAATCCTTTTACTTTGTTTTAATTTATATAATTTTATATTTATGTCTCTTATTTACCTTTTCCCTGCCATGCTCTCTTCTTCTTTATTGGGGATTCTATTGGAAATTTTGAAAGGGGATAATTCTCCCGGAACTGGAATCACTAGGAGGAACCTCTTTGGTCCTGTGGGACGGGATGGCAACTCATATCGAGAATGTGATTACAATTCTCTCCTGGTTAAGAATAGATATCTATATATCAATATCTATATCTCTTCTCCTATGCTTATAAAAGAGATTTCTTCAGTCGCTGGATACTTGTAGATGTCTGTTCTCTAATGAGATTTTTGGGGAGAAAATGAATTGATCACAGGGTCAAAGCTTACTCTAATCGCTTGCTTATTAGAAGAACTCTATTTCCACAGAGGACATGGTATTTTTTGTTCTAGAAGAAAATCAGAACTCACAGTGATGGTATAGCCTTGTGGGGCTTCCAACAACCAGGAACAATGGGTCAGGCTATCATAAGAGGCTGGATAGTTGGGGCTTGTGATCACTCCGCTCTCACCCAGCTGTATTCCACCACAGTCTAAAATTAGATTTTAACCTTATTAAGATATAAGAAAACAAAACAAACCAAAAAAGACCTCTGCAAAGCCCAAAGAAGTAGGTCTTACAGCCATCATACTTCACGATTTTAAAAAAGCAATCAATGAACAAATAGATGAAAGTGGTAAAGGCAAAGTAAAACTGGGTAGAAGATTAGAAATAAGCAAAATCCCATATAGTGTGAATTAAAAAGAATCACAGGGAAGACAGGATCATATTTAGGACAAAGAAGAAGGGATAGATCTGTACCACAAATGGAGAATAATTAGATGTGTGTATAACTGACACTCTGACTAGGGACGAAGTAAATAACACTGCCTTTCTTCAAAAAAAAAAAAAGAAAGGGCCAGTAAAAATAAGTATTGATTTTAATAAGCTTGAAGAATATGGTCCATACCATAACTAAAGAATTTGTCATTTGGTGAGCAGCACTTGTGTCTGTAGTCAGCTATCAAAGTTTACACCTGCACAGCAAGTTGAAGAACAGATACATCTTTAAAGTGTAAGATTGTCTGATTTTCCACATGAATAATACTGCTTCCTGAAGCCTGGCTCTCTTCTTTCAACTGAATAAAGAAAAATCAACTGGCAATATAGTTGATCAATCTTACTCCCTCTCCTAATCAACCATTTGATTATAATACAAAGAAATGTTAGATAGACCTATAACCAAAATATATTGATTCATAGTCAAACGTCATAGAAAAAAAAAGGGGGATTTCCAAAATCTAAAAAAAAAATAAATAAGTACACTCAAATTCTGAGGGGTAATCTAAACTGAGACTAGTCGGTCTGAAAGGATATAGAACCAAGATGTGGGCCCCAGAGGTCAGGGTCTGAGGTCTTGATGACCATGCAGGAGAACCCACACATAAGGAAGGGCTGGAGTTGAGACTTCTACATAATGTTGGGAGTCTAAAAGAACTGCCATATTAGTGAAAGGGACTAGAAAAATTCTGATGGTCCAGAGAAGCAGCAAAGAGCAGTGCTGTTTTGGAATGAATTTTCAGATACAAACTGAATGTAAATCCAAAATGAAACATTAGCAAATAATATCTAGTAATATGTTCAAAACACACATCATAGCCAAGTAGGGTTTATCTTGGAAATTAAAAGATGGCTTAACAAGAGAAAAGTCTTTCAATATATAATTTATCATATTAATATATTAAAGGAAAATAAAATCATTGCAATAGATGGAGAGAAATCATTTGATAAAATCTTATATCCATTCAGAATTTTTAAAAAACTGTACACTAACAATTGAAAGGACTTTCTTTAATCTGATAGGAAGTATTTATTGAAAACCCTAAGAGAAATCAATCTGTTTAACAATGAAGGGTCACAGGCATTCACATGAAAGTCATCCTTCCATTTGACACAAAGGTGACCTAGCCACTGAAATAAGACAAGAAAAAGAAAGTTTTGAGGCTGAGAGAACAAAAATAGTATCATTTGCAGAAGATATGATTGTTTATACAGAAAAACCAAAGGTAATCTACAGACAAAATGCCAACACTAATTAAGAGTATAGCAAAATCTCTGGGCTAGAGATCAGTGTATAAAAATTTTAAAATTCCTGGGTATTGGCAACAACCAATTAGAAGATGTAATTTAGAACATCTCCTTGACATCAGCAACAAAACTTATAGCTACCTAGAAGTGAATCTAACACAAAACATGTGAGATCTTTATGGAAAAAATTATCATCTATTATACTGCCAGAGTTTGAGAGTTTAATCACAAGTCTTACCTGTAAAAGAATACTCTGCATGGAATCCAACATGTTCTACACGTTCATTGGTGACAAAGTGTATCCATACCTGAGGATAAGGTATAACCAGAGGCACTGTAGGTTTTGAAGGTCCACAAAGTCTCCACATCAGAGGCCCATCAGCATTACCTGAACCAAATAGCACACCAAATGCCATTATTTATATAGCTTTTGAGAAATATATTCAATGAATTTAGTAGGAACAAATAATAAAGAACATTTCAAGGCATTTATTGACACACATTGGAATTCTGATTTAGTAGCCTATGTTTCACAAGGTTCTTTTCTGTCTTTGTCAACTTCAAAAGAAAGAGTCCCTCCAACAGGGTAAAAACAAAAACAAACAAAAAACCTCCATGCTTTTTTAGTAAAGGCATCTTTCTCTATTGTGGGTGCCATTTTGTTCCAATTTGTGTTTGCATAATTATTTTAGCATACCTAAACAGAGATATGATTAATTAAAAAAAAAACACATTTGGATGTGCCTTTTTTAGGGAGTAAAAAGTATAATGCCAACAGTGACAAAATATATCATCAAGATAAAAGTGACAATTATCTAAAATTTTCATGATTTCTTTACTGCATTTAATCAACTGAAATGAATAGGATATTCAGTACTTATGCTAAGAACTATGAGATTTGGAGCTGAGTATTTTTATGAAGATTACTTTTCACAGTAATTTGATTAACCTTTATAGAACACCTACAGAGCTCACAATTAACCTGCTCTTTATTTATTCTGTCAGACCAATATCATTGATTTTTTTTTTTTAAATATTTATTTATTTATTTCAGAGAGAGAGAGAGTGAGAGAGAGCACGAGAGAGAAGGTCAGAGGGAGAAGCAGACTCCCCATGGAGCTGGGAGCCCGATGCGGGACTCGATCCCTGGACTCCGGGATCATGACCTGAGCTGAAGGCAGTCGCTCAACCAACTGAGCCATCCAGGCGCCCCCCAATATCATTGATTTTATAAGTTAACAAATTATAGTACTTTAACTCTCTGAAATGGGGGAATAAGGAGAAAATTGCATTTAACTGACAAACTGGATATACAACTGCTCTGCTTAATTCAATAAGCGAGTATTTTATTTTCTTTTTATTGAAATTCAAGTTAATTAACATATAGTGTAGTATTGGTTTCAGGAGTAGAATTTAGAGATTCAGCAGTTGCATATAATACCCAGTGCTCTTTATATCAAGTGCCCTCCGTAATGTCTGTCACCCATTTAGACAATCTCCCCACCCACTGCCCTTCTAGCAACCCTGTTTATTCTCTATAGTTGAGAGTCTCTTATGGTTTGCCTCCCTCTCTGTTTTTATTTTATTTTATTTTTCCTTCCCTTCCCCCATGTTCATCTGTTTTGTTTCTTAAATTCCACGTATGAGTGAAATCATAACATTTGTCTTTCTCTGACTGACTTATTTCACTTAGCATAATATACTCCAGTTTTATCCACATTTTGCAAATGGCAAGATTTCATTCTTTTCGGTGGCTGAGTAATCTTCCATGTATATATACACTACATCTTCTTATCCATTCATCAGTCGATGGACATTTTAAGCCAGTGGTTTTGAACCTGGTGGCAGTGGTGAGGGTTTATCAGAATCACATGGAGAACATTCTCAAACTACAACTTCCATTTCCTTCATAAGTCTTCTTTAGATTCACCTACTTAGGAGGGCCCAGATAATTCTCCTGCTGAGTCCCTTGGACTGTGGCCAGACTATCAAATTCTCCTTGAAAGTCTGTCCACCATGTTCTCAAAGTCACCATCAATTTCAATAGCCACCCTAGAACACTGCCACCAGCTCACTGTGTTAGTGTCTGCTGCTTTCAGCCTCCTTTAAAATAAGGTTTTGCAGTGACATGGAACTCGGTGAACCTTAAATAGCACCGATGCTCTACAACATTACCTTACCAGGTAAAGAGTGCCAATGTAACAACGGAGGAAATTTGATGGATCGTCCATGACTCCAGACTCAACTACAAGAAAGAACTAAAATGGATTCATCTTTTATGAAGGGAGATTTTTAAAAAAATTCTTAAGAGAGCTATGGTTTACTGAATACACCTCAGTCCACTTCTATCATGAATACAAAGACAAACTTGACTCTTTGGGGGATAATTCCCCAAATAGCTTCTACCTGCTTCTTCATTTGGTACATTGCAAAGCTTCTTTTGATTTCTAAGTAAAATTCCTATAAATTCAGGAAATCACTGATACAGTCTGACCATGCTAATTTTCAGCCTGTGAGGAGAGAAGCCTTGAGTAGTAAAAGATCATTGAAAGGACCACCTGAACTCATCAAGAGAACACAGACAAGGGGTGCCTGGGTGGCACAGTCGAGTAAGCATCTGACCCTTGAGTTCCCCTCAGATCATGATCTCAGGGTCATGGAATTGAGCCCCGTGGTTTTTCTCTCTCTCTCCCTGCCTCTGCACCTCCCCTCCATGTGCTCTCTCACTCTCTCAAGTAAATAAATAAATCTTTAGAAGAGAGAGAGAGAGAGA
>RCUC01104630.1:0-20242 GCA_003697995.1 Taxidea taxus jeffersonii
GTGGGGCTATAAGCAAAAAGGTCACAAAACATCCTGCCATTTAGGGTGTGGTCTGTTCTCAACTCCACAGTCCCTCGGGGGTGCCTACACTTGACTGGTTCCCAGAGCTGCCGCCAGCTGTTATCGCTCACTTGCTACTGTTCACTTGATGCTTCTGGGGGTGAACGAGAGATGGGGGCTCCCACCCCACCGTCCTGTTGGAGACATGGAATCCATGGTGACTCTCAAAGGTGCTCCCACCTCACTGCTAAGCAGGGAAAATTATCAAAACTTACACACATACATACATAGCAAGCGACAATGGGGACAATGAGAGTACAAATGAAAACTGTCCACGCAGTAGGCTGTGCCTGTGGTGGTCCAACGGATGGACCATGAGCTCAGGGTGGGCACACATAAGGGGAGTTTGTGCTCCTCAAAGAGCGAGTTGATGGCCCACTCCCTGAGTTTCCAGTTCAGTCAATCGAATCTAGTAAATTGACAACTAGCACGTTTTAGTCGGATCATGATAATAGGTAACTGCATGTTTATAAGTTTATTTATATAAAGGTTTCATCAACAGTGTGTCTGTCAAAATCATGACTTTGAAAAACAAAGTTTATGCCCTGAAAACTGCTTTTACAATCATATTATCAAACTGAATCCTTGAATATATATATTATATTATATTATATTATATACTTTTTTTTTCATTCAGTACCAGCTTCTGTGCAAAAACTTTATATACTTTATCCTTAGGACTATCCATTAGCATTCAGATCAATCCTGTGAAGGTGAAACCAGCACTGGTCCCAATTCAGAGATGTAGAAACTGAGGCTCTGAGAGGATAAATACATATTTAAGAAATGAATAAAAAGAAGAATAAATTAATATGGTTGCCCCTCCAACTAGATTGTAGGCTTTTTGAGAGAGAAATAGAATCTGCTTACTCAGGCTTTATTTTTAAGGGTATGCAACTAAGGCAACTGACATTCCTGCATGCCCACTTAAAGTCTTTCTTTAATTAAATCTATTACGTTGACATACTTGGGAGTAGCACCCCCATTCAACTCAAATGTGTCCACGTTACCCAACGGCTGGCTGCTAGTGGACACCATAGTTATGCTGGTTGAGCTAGACAGAACTGGACCAAAGTAGAGAAGTCAAAATTAGAAAACAGCCCCTACCCCAGCTCCAAAGCCTTTTCACCACGCCACACTGTGTCCAAAGGATATCAGTCAGTTCTGAGTGGGCCTCATGTCCAATCCGTCGAGAGGCAACCCATGGATCACCCGACTCACTTGGCTGAAAAAAAATCCTTCACTCATCTACGTGGCCGCTTTCATTTTAGAGATTAGAATAAGAACCTGGGTAGGTCAACAGAGGTACACTGAAAATGGGGTGAGCCGTGATTAGGATGCATGCTTTCTAACACCAAGCCCAAAGCTCACTCTGGCACCATGACAGCTGTTCATGAGACCATAGTTACTCTCAGCTCATCTTCACTCACACATTTTTTCTTCTTGGAAGGCTCTTGTCCCCTTGATGGCCTAGATCAATCTCATTCACCCCTGAAAGTTCTACTCCTGTGACCCAAAGCCTCAGTTCTGCATCTCCCATCCTTCTATTTGCAAGCCTCATCCTCTCCCTTAGGTTACTCAGAGACAACAAGAGCATCTCCAAGACCTGCTTTATCTTGAGAAGGAAGCTTCCTCAAGGCTAAGATTCTGTGCCATATATTCTTGCATCCTACCCCCTGCCCTTACCACCCTGGTGCCTGGCATGGTCTATGTATATGTTGACTTAAATGAAATGTAACTCTAAGATATTAATTTTATTATCATCATTATTTCTGAAATTCATTTCTCAGAATTAAACATCTACTCCTTTCTAATATCATGGTTCTTTCTTCCCTATAGATTTAGGATTCATATTCAATGTATTTTGGATTCATAGATTACTTATTTTCCATGGTTCTATTCACAAACATTCACTGAACACCATCTTGGTGTCAGAAGGAGCCCTAGGTGCTGAAGATTCTCATCAGTCCAGTGGGAAAGCCAAGAAGAAGACACACAAATCAATATATGATCACATTGGGCTGTGACACCTGCAAATGCATGGCTAATGCTTAGTTTCTGTGGAATATAGGCAGTCTCCTAGACTGGGAGAGTAAGGGAGGGTTTATGGAGGGGATGACTTTTAACCTGTTCCTTGTAGGTTAAACAAGTCCATGATGAACCCTTGCAGTAATCATGTGGTTTATTTTCACTATTGGTGGGTCCTTACATATGGGGGCCTCCAGTTCCTTTGAGAGTATTGCTCATCTATTAGCTATTCAATCTGTGAGAGCTGAAATGATTTCTATCAGACTACATGATTCAGCTTGTGGTCTTTCCCCAGTAAGTCAAGAGTTCCAAACAACCTGAGTTATAGCTCATATCTAGATGTGAGAGTTAGCACATACTTCTTGGCTCCTACCCCCTCCCCAGGCCACTTGGTGTGGGGGTGCTCCTGGGGGTGAACGAGAGATGGGGGCTTCACTCCACTGTCCTTTCTGTAATTCATGTGGTAGAGTGAAAGACCCTGCCCAACTCTTCAACCACCACTCTTATCATCCCAGCCAGGTGTACTGTCTCTTACTGGTTGTGTGACCTGGGACAAGTTATTGAATTTTCCTCAGCATCAAGGTCCTCATCTTTAAAATGGGGGTAATAGTGATGCATAGTCCTTAGGGGTTTTGTAGGAATTGGGTCAAAGTAAGTAAGAAAAGACCAAGGACGGTGCCTGGCACATGTTAAGTGTTATGTGCTCACTGCTTTTCAAGCAAATAACCATCTCCATCATCACCATCATCACTGTCAACAGCAAAAGCAGCATCATAACTATTATAAACTGAGTACTTATGGTACTTCACTGGTTATGCAAGCAATGAAGATACTTTATTAAATACAACTCTATCCAGTATTATCATTTCCACTAAGACACAAGGACATTGACCCTCAAAAGGGTTAAGTCATGGTCTAGGGTAGCAAATGACACAGACAAAGCACAAGTGTTATTCTATGTCAAATGCTATTCCCTGATGTCCAAGGCCATTGTCTTCAAATGTTCCAGACCCCACAGAGTAGAAATGTCCTTAATGCATCACTTATCTGTAGTTTACCCAAGATTGTCTCCCCAGCCTCCCTATAACAAACTATGAAATTGAATAAATTCCAGCATTTTCCTGATGGTGAGATGTCCAGTTGAGTCTTCAGAGAGCACTCAGCCAGGCTTCTGACTGTCAGGAGGAGAAAAGTTCAGGGTCAGAGCTCAGTTTACAAAAGGAATTCATTCTCACCCATAAACTGCTGGGGACAGACCCTTTTCAGACTCTGGGTTAGTGCATGTCTGGATAAAGTCCAGGCATCCAGACTCACAGGATGCCCGTGGGAGCATGGCCAGGAGGCTGGAACATGCTGCCACAGATCACCCCTTTATAATAGAGCTCAACCCAAATATCCAGTGTACGTGAGGAGCTGCTACCTCCCA
Organism: Taxidea taxus jeffersonii; assembly: GCA_003697995.1. Taxonomy (NCBI): domain Eukaryota; kingdom Metazoa; phylum Chordata; class Mammalia; order Carnivora; family Mustelidae; genus Taxidea; species Taxidea taxus. The sequence goes on from RCUC01104630.1 coordinate 3,515, forward strand.
CCCCCCATCCCACTCAAACTTCAGTCAGCTTGGACAGCCACTAAAATGCCATCACTTCTACAGGAGAGGAAACTGAGGCATAGAGCATTATAGGGCTTGCCCTGGGGCACTCAGTTCCTCAGTCCAGACATGGCGCACTCCAGCAGAGCCCTGCTCATGGTTCCTCCACCTCCCCCACAGGTGTTCTGTCAGGAAGGAAATGCTGTCAGAGACCAGCCCCCTCATGTCTGACCCTCTTAAGGGCCTTCTTCTTCGTGCCAAGGGAGAGCGGAACAACCCCCACCTTTCGTAAGCGAAAGACTCTGTGGGCATCATGTCTGGCTCAGCTTCTGCAACATGAATCCAAAGAAGCTCAAATGGAAGAAATTGCTTATAGACTCAATTGTAAGGACTCCATCGTGTCCCCCTCAGATCTGTACACCCAAGACCTCACCCCCAGTATCTCAATATGTCTTTGGACATAGGGTCTTTAAGGAGATGATGAAGGTAAAATGAGGTCATAAGGGCGGGCCCTCTTTAAAAGCACCAGTGTCCTTATAGAAAGAGGAATGGGTCCCGAGGCATGCAGACACAGAGAAGAAACCTGCATGCCAAGCAGAGAGGCCCAGGGAGAGACCGAGCCAACACCTTGATCTTGGACTCCCAGCCTCCAGAGCTCCAAGAAAATGCAAATCTGTTGCTCAAGCCACCCAGCCTGTGCTACTTTGTTACAGCGTCCCCAGCAGCCTGGTAAAGTAGTGAACAGTGATGTGGCCAGGAGAGCGTCTGTGAATGGGAGCACTGAGTACTCTTTTCTAGGGAGTCACCCGCACTGACGCCCCTGTGGAAATTCAGCATCTCCGTGCACAGACCCCCTCTTTGCGACCAAAGAAGCTCTCAACTCAGCCCTTCCTTCCCCTTCTGCACATAGCATCCAGCATGTTCCCAACCAGAAGCCAGGGCCATGAGCCCGTCCAGGCCAGGCCTCCTGACTTAGCCTGTGTTTGTCTATCAAACCGGCCTCCTTTCCTGAAAAGGACAAGTCAGAGCCATCTTGCAGGGGTTTTCTTCCCCTGACAGAAATCAGCAGGGTTAGAATAAACTGCATAAGTTATCAGCTCCTCAGGAAAGAACATGAAAAAGGCCCTTCTATCACTTAATGAAAAATAGCTTCTTTTTTGGACAGAACTTCATAGGCCTGCAATCAAGCTATGGCTCCCCTCTCCCTTCCCTGACGTGCCATGCAGGCAAAGCAAGTCGGCATCTATTAATACTATTTTCTCCTGCTCCTTTCATTTTTCTGCATGTCCTACCACTGTCAGGCCCCGTGATGGAGCGGAGCCTTTATCTCGTCCGAGTCTGGCCTGTCAGGGTGATAAACAATTCTAACAAGAATCAGAATAAAGATCTTCCCAGTAGACTCTGCAGAGAGATAGAGGCTTTTCTCATTTTCTGGACGGAAAAAAAAAAAATTTAATCTAGCGGCTCCGGCTTTTTTCAAGCGTCACATTCAAAGAGATGCAAATTTGTCAGAGCCGAGACCCCAGCTGACTCTGAGCACTGCATGAATGTCAAAGGGGGGAGGCAGTGTCTTTGACATGGCTGCCTTTTTTGGGGTGGGGGGAGGTCTCTGCCGAATGTTAAAAAAAAAATAAGGTTTCGCTTTGTAGTGCGTGTTTCAACAATTTTCATAAGTTTTCTTCTGAAATAAAAAACTGCCATCGGGAAGGAAAAGAGAGGAGGAAAGGGACAGATGGAGGTTTGGGGTAAGGGAGGAAAGAGTCCCAGAAAAACGGCTCCATAGAGATGTCAGGTTGGCCTGAAATGCACAGTAGCCGAGGTTCGCAGAGAGGGCGGGTGGGGTCCCATCGCTGGAATGACTTGCGATGAACAAATGAATGAACGCAGGCATCACGCAGTTGTGAAGCTCAGCCTTTTGTTAGGTTTGCTTATTTTCCTAAGTTCGTGGAAACCATCCACACCTCTTTCTGGATATTTCTTCCAATTTACCAGTAACATGAAGGCATCCGCATGTGTTCTTCTGCTTCTCTGTTGGTTGCCAGGATTCAGAGGCAGTAAGAAACCCAGCTGGGAAGGGTCAGGCACATGAAGCAGAAGACCAAGCAGAATAGAAAGACCGTGGTGGTGGTAGGCTGGGGGGGTCTGGGTGGGGGTGCTGGCATCTTTGGGGATATACAAAAGCACATACTCACCACTCAGCCCCACGTCCTTTGTGGAATCGGAGGCCCCAATGAGCTGGCCTGGGCCTGATGTGATTCATGAAGTGTCATGTCAGCCAGTTTTGTGGAGTTGGGCTGCACTGTCTCCTTGGGCTCTGCCTTCAGCCTGCATCCTTAGCTTGCCCTGACACACGGTCAGTGGAGCATTCATGTCTTCTCCAATACCGCCAAGGCATTCTGAGTTATGTCCACATCCCCATGGCCTCTCTTCCTCTTCATCACTGATAAACCATGCTGGCTGCTGGCTGGCCTCTATGTCCTGACCGACTCTCTTGGATCCCCACTCAGCACCAACATGTGACTCATTAGGCATAGAAATCCAAATTGTCTTCCCAACCTTTCAAACTCCCCCATCTGAACTACACCATATCATCCTTCTGGAAATGGCCAGTTAGATAATAAGCTATATCTGTATCAGCATGCCCTATATACCCTTCCCTTCCCTTGCCCAGAAATGTAATGAGAAGTAGGTGCCTGTAGGCATATATGGTGTGGTTGGTTGGCTGGAGTAAGGATCAGTTAATATGTGGGACAGAGTTTGCATATTGAAAGAAGGGTTCTTGAGGCCCTTTTAGTAGAATATCATACTGTGAAATGTAGGTCTTCTCATCTCCCCAGAAGCATTTGGGTTTTTGTTTTCTTCTTCTTTTTTTTTTTTTTAAGTAAGTTCCACACCCAGCGTGGGGCTTGAACTCATGACTCTGAAATCAAAAGCCCCATGCTCTACTGACTGAGCAAGCTAGGGGTCTCTGCCCAGACACATTTGGCACTCCTCTTTTTGTCATGTTGTCAGCCCATCTGGAGCCAGTGACTTAAGTTGCCACAAGAAGCATTAGTTCAAGATCCAAGCAATGGCCTCCTTCCATTTGAATGATTGCAGTGATGATCAGTCTTAGGGTGCATCCTTGTACTCACATTTCCTCCCTCAGATCCCCGGGGCACTAGACTGCTGCCATCTTGCTAACACTTGTTTATTAGCTAATTAGAAGAGAGAAGTCTTGACCACCTTAAATGACTCCATTCCAGAGAAAGGGCTCTCCTGGGATATGTAGAGCTCTGGAAGAGAAAGTGGGCTAAAGTTCATGGCTTGTGAAATAGCCAGTAGACAGAGTGAGTTCATGTGCCATTCTAAAGTGCCAGTGGGCCCAGGAGGCAGGTGTCCTGGACATCTTCTCTGCTCTTGAGACTGTTTAAAAAGGGAAAATTTTCCCCCTTAGGGTTCAGGGGACTTTTTGACAAGTGACAGTTTTGATGAGTCAGAACTAGCCCTCTTCCAGGAAATGAGACATTGCAGGATACTTCTCAACCTGGTGGGCATGAGCTGGTGGAAGGATGAAGAGAAGTAACCTGGGGCCACTCATTTAACTCAACATACATGGGGCAGCCTAGCACAGAGCTGAGCTCAGACGTCTGGATTCACAAGCTGTGGTTCAAGATTTCTTGCTGCCATTAAACAGGTGTCCTTGGGAAAAACATGCTGATTCTCTCTTTCTTAATCCCCTGTAAAAAATAACCAAACAAACAACTAAAATAACAAAAACAAAATAGTAATAATGCCTTCACCATCATCTTGAGGATTTTTGAGTCAAATAAGACATGAAATGTGCTTCTCAATCTGTGAAGTAGAATGCCAATGTCATGTGCTTCTTTTTACTGACTTTTTTCCTTTTGTTATTCCACTATTTTCACCTTAACAGCTCAACTAAATGCCACCACCACCATGAAGCTTCTTCTTATATTAGAGGAGTAACTTTGATTTCTTTCTCCTATCTAATCCAAGAATATATGTTTTTCTGTATCTTTACCAAATGCTTGTGCATTCTCATTGTCTTCCTTGAGTTGCATCTGTAATTACCTCTCTTCACAGACTGATGCTTCTCTAAGACTCAGGTGTCTCACTTTTCCCCCATGGAGTCTGCCATAGAGGAGGGGCTCCAAAACAATATGTGGTTAAGATTTATTCAAACTTGCATGAGCAGCTGATAAGTGCCATTAGATGCAAACCCAGAAACCATATAGTACAGCTCCCTAACCATCTCTTTGTGTGACCCTGTGGTCTAGAAGAAAGACAACATTAATATTTTATTGACTGTGTACTTAGATGAAAACTATTCTATGTTTAACTTGAACAGTCTTGTTAGTGTTAACATAGCACTGAGTTGACTATTGTTCATGTTTTTATACAGAAAAAAAATAATAGTATGCTTAAAAATATTTGATTAAATTTGAGCAAAAATATCTTTGTCTATCTTTCAGGTGGCAAAATAATCATTCATTTAATCAATGAATGAATGATTCCTACTTCATACCAGACATTGGATTCATTATAAGGAATAAAAATGGCAAACAAGATAACTTGGTATCTACCTTCAGTATATTTGTAGCCTTAGTAGGGGAAGGAAATGAAAAAAAAAATGAACAAAAAAATCAATAAGATGATCCCAAGTTGTAATAAGTTCTTTTAAAAAAATGGAGTTCTTTGGCAGATTTGGAAGGAAGAAAGAAAGAAATGAGTACAAAGAAACCCTCTCTGAATAGATAATTAAGCTTAACTTAAAAAGTTAAGAAGGAGCCAGGCAACAAATAGAAGGAAAATATCCAGGCAGGGGGACTAGTGCATGGGAAGACCTCCAAGTGTGAAAGAGCTGAAGCAAATTCAGATCCCAGCACACATATTGATGAGGCTGCAAGGTAGTGGTAGATGAGGAAGGAATGATATGAAGTGAGTTTGCAGAAGTGTCCATGGGCCACCTTTCACAAGAAACTTATGGGTCATTCATGCAAATAACCTTAGCCAAAGTGCAATGGAAAGGCACCAATGGTGTTTATCAAGGACTGACATGGTCTGATGATATTTCAAGGTCATTCTTGCCATGGTGAGGAAAATGGCCTGAAGAGTCTAAGAGAGGAAGTTAGGAGTCTATGGTTGTCATCTGGCCAGGAGATGATGGTAGTCTTTCTGGACTAGTTGTGGTTTCAAAGAAAATGGAGAGAAGTGGGTGAAAGTGAGAGACATTTAGAGCTTGTTGATGGCCTGAATTTGAAAAATGAGAGAAATAGAAGAATTGGAACAACTCATAGATCTTCATGTAGTACAGTTGGATGATTGGCAGTGCTTTTATTATGTTAAGGCAAATTAAAGAATGGTTTTTAGAGATGTTCCACTTTGATAAGTTATGGAGGGATAAGTTACCTGAAATACTTTCCTTGCTGTATTTTCAATGCCTAGAAGAATACCCAGCACACATTAAGTGATGAGTAACTATTTATTAAATGGAAAATAAGTTCTATGAGATTCCAAGTAGGCATTTGTGCATGGGAGTCTAATGTTTAGTTTAGAGATATAGGTCAGAGATAAAAATTGGGAATCCATGAGCATTCAGATGTAAATAAGTCATGAAGGGTAGGAAAAATCAAATAAGAAGAGACTGTACAAGTAGAAGAAGCTTAGGACAGAGACCTGAGCAATAGGACCTTTTAAATAGAAGTCAAAAGAAAAGGACTCTGAAGAAGCCAGAAGGACAGAAACCAGGGTGACAGAGGAGGGAGACAGAAGCAAATGACAATCAGGAAGTCAAGAGAGGAGAGTGTTAGTGATCAAACGTGTCTGCTGACTCAGAAATGAAGACAGACACTAGAATCAAGTGAACTCCTTTTGACTGGATATTATTTTGGTTTTATGATATGCTGATTATTGCAAATGGCAAAAAGACTAATAATCCCTGAATTAAAACTCAGGAAGAGATTAATAATCCACAAAAAAACCCACAAAACCTCAATTATAGTAATAATGATATTCCTCTCCAGTGCTCTGGGGGGATACAGGGGAATCTGTCTGAGATCAAAAGCCAGGCACACCAAGGATCAAGTTGCAACCTGTTCACTTCTGCATGTATGTGCTGGGGTTAAAGCCTTAGAAAATTTCAACTCCTTGTCCACTGAACTTGAATGAGAAAAAAATAATATCTCACTTGCTTATTCACAGAGCATTCACTAGAGTCAGAAAAGCTACAGTATGTGGTAAGATTTTGAACCTGGTAAATACATTGCAACTATTAAAGCCCATTTATAATCTCAGGAAACAGTGCATCCTTGTTCCCTTATTCACTCACTTGTCCAAAATTTAGAAGACCCCAACTTCAGGCAGACCATAAAACAAGAAATAAGTCACAGTAACTACCTTCATGCAGTTCTTGGTCTGAATGTATTTTCTTCATTTTGTTAACTAAAGGAAGCATCCTATATTTTTGGAAAATGTGTAGAAGGAATTGGTGATACAGCACAAAGATAACACTGAATTTGAACTGAGATGATGTCCCATGCAGTTGAAATCATTAGGATGTATAATTCACTAAGAACCTACCTTCAATAAAACAAATGTCCCATCTGTTTTCACAAAGGACTTAGCATATTCTTCTAGGCTGGCTCTTGGTGTTAGAGTTATTGCCCATTTCCAGCTAGAACATGGTTGCTCCTGTGACAAGATCTGTCTCTTATTCGGAGTCTTCAGAGTGCTCTCTAAACATTTCTTGTATTGAACGGATTTTCCAAAGACAACAGATCCTGTTGCTAATTTTGTGGCTTCAAGTTGTGGGGGAAAAAGACATTTCTAAGTGCCCTTAGGAGCTTGTTGAATCCTGCCAGGTGGAGGTCAAAAAAAGACCCACTATAAGAACCCAGCAATCTTCCAAAGAATCTTGACTGATAGGGAAAAAAACCTTCCCCATTGGAGAAGTCCAGCAATGGAGAACGCCAGAGGGCATTTGCCTTCTTGGTTCACTGTCTATTTACAGAGACAGCGACCCTCAGCTGCCATCCAGAATGGAGTGAGCATATCATGTCTCAAGCAGCCACTTAGAATCCTGTAATGAGCTAGGCCGTGACTAGAAGCACCTCAGCCTCAACCTCTCTCTGCCAGGGATTGGGGCAGGAGAGTCCCAAAGGATGTCCTTCTGGAGGGTGAGAATGTGTCAGATGTGCCAGGTGTGAGGGGTACGGAGGAGCCACTTCAGAAGATGAGGACCCTGGGGGCCCTCAGACCAGGTCTGCAGCATTGGCTCTTATCTAGGAAATTACTTCCAAAGTACATGTGGCTTAAAGAAAGGACAATCCAGGAAATCATGGTCAACCTTGGCCACCTCAGAACCAGGGCATCATTAGATTCCCAAGAAAGGAATCAGGTAAGTTCTTACTCTTGGCAGATAAACTCCTATCCAGAGCTCAACCCATCCCCCTCCTGCCTTTAAGAGACATGTGGTTCTCCTGCTTTCTGCCTTCAGGTATGCTCAGATCCATGGGTTCCCTCTCCCTGGCTCTACAGAAGCAAGGTCATGACTTCAGATCTTTGGTGTGTATAAGAAACATATGGTTCTCTAATATCAAAAAAAAAAAATATATATATATAGGTGCTTAGGTCTCAGCTCCAACAATCTGGAAGGAGTCCCTGACATCTGTAAGTTAAGTAATTCTGGCCCTGGGCCCTGGATGACATTTTAAGCAGATGGTAAGGAGCTTAAGAGCTCAAGTGCCAATGGGAGAGTACCTGAGTTTGAAACCCTATTCTGCTCATACTTGCTGCGTGACCTTGGGGAGTCATTTCAAGTCCCACACCTCAGTCTCCCTGTCCATAAAATGGGAATAATAGTAATGTCTGCTTCATAACCTTTTTTGTGAATACTAAATATAATAACCCTGCGAAGCATATAACCCAGTGAGTGGTATATAGTAAGTAGTGAATAAATGGTCCTCATTAGAATTATAATAGAGAAAGTAAAAGCAACAAAAATAGCCTCCTGTCTTGAGAGTCTCCCACCATAATTCTGTAATGATTGATTCAGAGAGTGTTAGTTTTATCTTCAACATGGCTGACATCAAGAGAAATGGGCTGGCCTCCCAGGAGACCCATTAACTGGGGCAGTGCCATGGTGGTGACACTGCATTTGATGACACTGTGCTATTTGCAGTAACATCGCCAGCATCATTCAATCCATTGCAGGGTAAATGATAAGAATCAAATGAATGTCCAGTCTCTAAAGGGTACAAAAAGAAGCCAAATAACCTCCTTGTCACCAAAACTAACTTACTCAAGGCATTTGACAATGTAGCATGGGTGTCGTCATTCATTTGACAAGGATACATGGGCCTCTCCGATGTACTCAATTCTGTGTACCAAGAGCAACAAAATAGAGCAGGTGGCCTTGAATGGCATAAAGGAAGAGGAGTTTTCTGTTCTGTGTATCATTGTGGCGTTTCCTGGTGGCGGTTGGGGAACAGGACAGGTCAATGGACAGCTGAATTCTTCTGTATGTGATTTTGTGAAATGCCACCTCATGGCATTGAAGGAAGAAAATGCCAGTATTCTGTTACCTGTGTATAAGGAAAAGACTTTTGTTCTGTTTTTCTAAGTTTGTGACCTGAGGAAGAGAAGTAAAATGGTGATTCTGGGCTTTAAAGAACTTGTGTGATGGGTTCAAGATGGCGGGCTGAACTGCTACTTTACTACTCACAAAAATATCTCACAAATGTCAGAGAATATATTTTAAACAAGGCAAGAAAACAGAACAAATCCATAAAAATAAGCAAAAATGCTATTAGTAGACTAGAAACATTAAGGAAAGATTAAAAGCAGATACAGAGAGTAAAACACTGTATATACACATACATTTGCATATAAGCACTTCAGATGAACTCCAGGTTAGAGACAAAAGAGACAGGGAAGGATGTAAATTCATGAGCAGAAATATAATACTCCTGGCAGAAGAGAGGAGCATGGGTGAAGTCCTGGAGGGAGCAAGGCCAGGTGTCTTGATGTCTTGGGAAAAATAATGAGGTGTCTAAATTGATTGATGTATTGGACACTCCAAAATGTTCTGATTGAGTCATATTCTGTATCCCACTCACAGCCCTATACATACACTTCCCAGGATCCCTATCCTACCTGATTCATCAGTTTATCTCCCCAACTACCCTTGGTGTCCCAAATGCACTAGGCCACTGGTCATTTCCAGGAAGATGTTCTGGACTCCTGCTGTGCCCTAATCAAGATGGCATTCCCCTACCTCTCTCTTTGAAAGGCTCTTCCATCAAGTCCCATCTAAATGCCACCCCTTCCAGAAGCCAGTTTCGGGACCCATCCTTTCTTCATACCAACCTAACATTTTGTACTTTCATGTAACCATTGTTGAGGTTTCCTAGCTACATAATTTCCTTGCCTGTGTCTTTATTCACTTAGGATCCTGTGAACATCTTGAAAAGAGGTACTGAGTCTCTCTCCCCACTCTGCACCTGATAGGGGACATCATAAACATGCATAAATGTTAAATAGGCTGTGCATGACATGCTTTTGGAATGTGTAAGTTGGAGACTTGTCAAGAAAGACCTTGAAACCCAGGAAGAGAAGTGTTGGATGAATTTAACAGGCAAGAGGGAACTATGGCGGGTCAGGGTGAAGTTTGATAAATCTGAGTCATCAGGTTCGAAACAGTAGAACCTAAAATAGGTGTCATGCGAAAATCTACCCACATGGTGAATTTCCGGTGAGAAGGATGTTTCAAGAGGTGGGCCAAAGTTAAGTGTTTGTTCCCAAATAAAACAGAAAGGGAGGAAAAAACCCAACCTGGCAAACAGAAATACACAATATAGCAAAGCTGGCAAGAAATGCAACTAGAAACATGGCTGTTTTGATGGCGGCATGTAAAGCCAAGTTCAGAAACAAAGTATTTTTATAATATGACCCTTGTTAGGTACTCAGTTTTAATTAAGTAGGAAGACAAAGAACAATACCAACATGTTAAAGGTAGGCACGCCGTGGAAAAGGCATCTGATCTGGAGCTGGGCTTGTTTATGGAACTCTTGTCAATATAATTGTCATCTTAGCACTCTGTTTATTTTTAGACCCAGGCTTTGTTTTGCATTATCTACAAGAAAAGCATTCATTTCCAACCAAGTTTTGAGGCAAAACGTTCATTCAAAATTCTAAATATATCAGGCAAATTAAATTTTTCCTGAGAATTTGCACAACTGGGGACCTCAAGGGATAGTTTATAAGGAAAGGAACAGTCCAAAAAGAATGATCAAAATGGCCCATTTACACATAGGGTGTCCCATAAGGTGAAACACCAGGGAAGGTTGGGGTTGGGATTGCCTTTGTGGGAGTGATTTTTGGAGAGGTGGCATCATATAAAGAAAGCAGATGTGAGTCCCACCCCTGACTCTTCTCCCCTCAGTGTGATCTTGGGAAAGCCACTTCACATCCCTGAGGGATGACATGGTTGATCATATCTCCACCATGGATATAATAATCTTTCACCTGCCAGGGTCCCAGCACTGTTCTGAGGAGGAGCATAGAAATGTGTATGGGGAAGTTCAGGAGACCATGGAGAGATATGATATTTGTCCTTCTGGGTCTCAAGTGACCTCAATCTTCAAAGGCACTCTGTCCTCCTCAGCAGATGATGTGCCTGAACCCAAAGGAGGTCCCAGGTCTGGTTCAGGGCTGTATGGGAGGTAGATGTCAGAGAAGAAAGAAGGTCCCTCACTTCTTTCTTTTGATGTACTTTGTGATGCTGTCCCTACTTCCACCTTCTCCCTCTTTAGTGAGCCCAAGGAGTCAGCATGAGGGAGAAGAAACCATTTTGAGGACCACTAGCAAATACTACCCTTTCTATGATGGGATTTTGTGTCACTTATCTAAAAAAAAAAAAAATCACAGGGGTGCCTGGGTGGCTCAGTGGGTGAAAGCCTCTGCCTTCAGCTCAGGTCATGATCTCAGGGTCCTGGGATCAAGTCCCACATCGGGCTCTCTGCTCAGCAGGTAGCCTGCTTCCCCTCTCTCTCTCTAACTGCCTCTCTGCCTACTTGTGATCTCTGTCTGTTAAATAAATAAATAAAATCTTTTAAAAATATAAATAAATAAATAAATAAAACCCCAAATTGTCATACAGCATTGCTGGGAGATCAGATGTATAGAAGACGATAAGCTTCATGTCTCTGAAAAGGTCTACTCTTACCCAATTGTGAAAGCAGAGGTGCAAGGATACTGCCTTTGCTCCTCATTCCCTCTTTTCATCCTTCCCTTCCTCCCTCCATCCTCCCGTCCCTCCCTCCATTTCCTCTAGTCCACAACTCCTCACTGAATACCCGTCAGGGGCCCACCAGTTTTTGCGATGCTGTGAGTCTCCACAATCACTTCTTTGTTGGCTCTCCAGAAGTCCCTCACCTCCTGAGTCTGGATTTCCTCTCACCTCCAGCCCTGCCCTTCATACTGCCAAGCTCCGCATGACATGATCTATACTTCTTAGGTGTTTTTTTACCCCAGGACTTTGTTGGCCTCCCCTTTCCCGATCTGATCTAAATCCTACATCTCAAGATAAATGGTACCTGGGAAAGGGTCTTTGTCTTATAAAGCCCCAATCAAAAGTCGCTTCCCTTTGGCTTCATGGAAGCATATGGCTTATGAGCAAGATAATGGTCTTTAAACTCAGATCAAATTTCCATTTGGTCACTTCCTAGCTGTGTGATTGGAATAAGGTGGATGATCCTTCCAAACTTCAGAGAGATCTTCATGGAGATCTGATGACGAAGCGAGGTGGCTATACCCATTAGAGTTCCTAGCAAATAAACCAAGTGGCAAGTGACATCAGTAAGAAGAACAACAGGGAAAGGGGAAGCAAAGGAGTTATAAATGCATCTGCACATTAGCAGAAGCAGAAGCCAAGGAAGCAGGCCCAGCAGCACAGAGGGTGGGAGCAGGGAGGTAACAATGGGGACAAGCATGGGGAACAATGTGTTGCATAAGCCACTAGGAGCCAATCTCATCTCAGACACTTTACTTGTTAAATGTGTGACCACAGCAAGTCCTGAACTTCTAGGTGCCTCAGATCCTCGTAACTCAGCCCAGGCCGCAGGTGCTGGCTGGGTGTGATGCTGGTCTGAAGAGGTGGGAGGGGCCAGAGAAGTTGAGAAGTGCTATGCACACCCCTCCCCCACCATGCTCTTCCTTAGGGATTGGCTGCCCTCATGTCTTTTCATTCTTTCCTCTCTTCCAAGAACTTTGCTCTTATGCACAGTCTGCCCTGGAATCTGACCCCTGGTTTCCCTCAAGACAGTCTGCTGATACATGAGGGGCTAATCCCAAATGCAAGAGAATGTGGTCCAGAGCACACACTGTCTTCTGGAGCACAACGTGGCCTGGGAATCATGGGTGGAAGTTGTTGGGAAAAAAGAATTAAGAGTGTTTGATTCATCACAAATTCTGCTACCCAGACAGACCTCTTCGGAAGGGCAAAGTGGGGGCTCCTGACACCAAGTCTTCCTGACACTAAATGAGCTCCCCCAGACCCACACTTTTACATGTGGCAGAAACACAGAACCTGCTAAGCTCAGATGAGGTGCTCCTCAGATGAGGAGCAGGAAGGAATGTTTAAGCCCCAAGTGCTTCTAGTTATTGGGTTTTCCTAATATCACCAGTGCGGTTATGAGCAGTGTTATGTTTTATTTTCAAACTCAGCATGCGCTAGAGAATTTCTCTTACTTGGTAACAACTCTGCCTCTCTCGGGAAGTACATCGCAATTAAACTTCATGAGAAGTTTTATGTGGTTTTGATACACATCCCCCTTCTGAATGCCCCACTAAATGAATTTCTAAATCTGCAGTCGGCACCCATTAACTCAGAATGTGGGAAGGAGCTGTCCATGATTAACAGCTTGCGTAATGACGTGCATTAATGGGCACTGCATTTTACAATACCTCAATTAATTACAGATCGGTAGGTTTAGAAGGGGAAGAGATCTCATGGATCATCTACTTCACTGCTTCCTCCGCACTCAGGAATTAGGAAACCAACACCCAGAGAGAGTGAGGAACAAAAGGCTGAACCAGCATGACATAGGTCATCAGGAGCAGAGACAAGACAGAACCCAGACCTAAATGCCAGACCAACCACCTGCATGGAAGATGAGACAGGAAACCTTCCCTAGAATATCCCAGCTGGATTCTCCTTTACTCTTGGAGCTCTGCCCTGCTTAGAACCTGATCCAATCCTTCTGACGCAGAATGTCTATCACTCCATAGCCCCTTGAGGGTGAGGTCCAGAGTTTGTTTTATAACACAATCCTCATAGCTGACATTTCCGGCATTACCCATGGGCATTGGCTGAAGTCAATGTCTGCCCCCAGGACACATGATGGACTTATGGCTTTGTCTCCATGCCCAGCTCTCTGATTTTCTAGATATTCCCCGAGGCGCTAGAGTCCTGCTGTAAGAGAGTTGATTGCATATAATCCCGTGTTTTGAGTTTAATTTCACCTTAGACGGCTGGGCCCTCCAAGGCAGATGGGCCTTCCTTAGACCAAATTTCCCATACCTCTTGTAGGCTCTGTTGGATTCCAACTGCACAGCCTCTAGAGTTGGGACATTCCTACCAGTTCCTTTTCTGTCTTTTGCTGTTTTCCTGTCTCTCTCCATGGAGCAGAGCTGCACTGTACCATCATATCTCAAGCCCCTACCCACCCAAGTTATGACATCAACACTTAATTATGTGAATAATACCTGAAAGAGTCTTAAAATTCATAATTGATTTTGGAAATCTACCTGAGAGGTGACGGTAGACTCAATGCTACGTGTTCATCCATCATATCATTTCTTCTTTGTGTGCTCATTAATCCTTTCCAGTCTTCTTTGTAGTTATGATGGTAACCTGCAATTAACTGTGGATAATGACAGGTATCTCTTCCAAATAAGACTGTTAAGATCCTGGATGAATGCTATTCCCCTTTCTCAGAGCTCTTGGAAGCCAACTGTTGAGAGGCTGGGATCCCCAAATGGAAATAGGCTTATCCCCCGAGTCACTAGAGGAGAGAGCCCCTGCCAGTCCTCATCACATTTTGCACATTATGCTTCTGCTGTGCTAAGCCACTCAGATAGCAGGCTCCATTTGTTATCCTGACATGGCCTGCCTCATCCTAACACACAGCATGGCCTCTGCCTGCCCCCTAAATGATGTTTTTCCTCATGTTCCATTCTCAGTTTCCTCATCATCACACTCTTCTTGGATGTCCTGTGGACCCCCCCCCGCCATCCTCAACCCCATCATGCGCAGGGAGCACATGAATCTGGTTCAGGTTCTGCTTTTGAACTTCAAGACACTGACATCTAACTATCAGGGTATCTACTAGGACACTAAGTCAACTTGTACAAAACTAAACTGACCGTCTTCCATTCTTCCATTCTTTCTTGGTATTTTAAACTATTGGTTTTACCTATTATGTAGACAAAAACCTGAACATGTCATTCCTTTTCTCCTGTCTCCACCAAGTCAACAAACTCTGCAGGCTCCAGACTCTGCTGTAGTCCTTGAAGCCTGCTCCTCCCCATTTCCACTATCTTTTCATCTTTATTTCTTTCATCGTCTCTTGCCTGAATTCCAATAACAGCCTCTCCTCTGGTTTTCCTTACCCCAGCCTTGTCCATTCCTGGGCATGCTCCCATCACACACTACAGTGGACAGAGCTCATCCATTCCCTACCCAAAGTCCTACAGCCAACCCCATCACCCCCCTGATCCTTAACTGCTGGGCAGAATTTTCAAGGCACTTCAAGGCTGGATCTCAGCGCAGCAAGGAGTGCCAGGGTGCCCCCTCCAAAATCAGAGCCTCTGCTGTCCAGTTAAATTTCATCTGGGAAAGCCACCGGTCCTCTCTGACAACATTGTCCTCATGTACCAAAGAGAATAAAGAATATTTTTTTATTGGGTTGTCATGCTGATTGAATCAACCTTTCATAGTTACATAATTATTGTTCAAAAATGATAGTTATTACTATTAGTAATAATGAAAAGGATTACTATATTACTATATATTGGCCACATCTGATGTGTCAGAAACTGTGGGAAACCCTGTTTGCATCAATGGCTTCTCATTTAATTTCTCTAACACCCCCATTTGGCTTAAATGCACAGAGCATGGCGATTTGTTCAAGAAAACTGGTAGTAAGCTACAGAACTGAGACTCAAACCCAGGTCTATCCGATGAGACATTTGGTGCTCTTTCAACTCTGCCACCAAGCGAGGACCAAAGAGCAAAATATAACACCACTGGATGTCCAGAAATAGGGAAATGGCTTAAATATAATAAGCCATTTATATAATGTTATAGTATAGGGTTGCTACGTCACACATCGCCGGGATGACACAGTTTCATAGAATGTATTATAAATATATGGCAAATAATGCTTCCTGGTATATTATGCAATCACTAGAAATTATATATATACATAGATATATATATATATATATACTTATAATTATATAGAAACATATATGTAATTGCTTTATAACATTGAAAAAGCCTGTATCATAGCATGGTGCTTAAGGGCACAGGGCTGAAGAATCAGATTGTTTTAGATGGAGTCACAGCCTCTGAGCTGTATGGTTGTGTGACCTTGGGAAAATTACTTAGCATCTATAAATAGGGAAATGGTAGAACTGATCCGATTGGGTTGTTTTGAGCACCAAACAAGGCAATATATGCCTAATTTTTAGGAAGTTCCACGTCGGTTTTGCTCAAATGTTATCCTTCTCCTGATCATCATCATCACTATTACAAGTGATAAAAATCGGGAAACGAAACTGAACTTCTTTTATTTGTTAACCTATATAAAGCAACCCAGAGTCATAAATAACCTTGGAAGAAAATATGCTCAGTGTTAGCAATGGGTCCATGGCTTGTTTAATTAAGAATATTTTTTTCTTTTGATCTCTGCGTGTTTCAAATGTTAGATGATGAATATGTGTCACTTTTATAAGAAAAAATAACATTCTGTGGCTTTAGACAAGGAGTTCTGTTTTCTGACCCCACTGATTTTTTTTTTTTACAGGGTCCTCTTTGGTCATTAAACTCATTTAAATGCTCTGATCCATTTTTGATCATCTGAAATATAGTGACAGGCACCAAAATCAATTCCTACATTCCAGGTTTGCAAAGCACATAAATTATTTTAGAAGTCATGTCAGGTAGAGTTTATTCCAAGGTTTGCCTGCACATTTTAATCAGAAAACACAGAAGGTATATGCAGCTTAGGTTGAAATATCCCTTCACCTTGTACTCAGAACCAGGCTGACTTACTGTTCGCCCACTGATAGGACGGGCAGAAGTTACAGCGTGTATGATAGAGACAGCCCGGGCAGGAACTGAGGGAAACACATAAAGAAACATTTATTTAAAAAAAGTAAATCAACCATAAAGATCCTCCCAGCAGACCTGAGAGATGGAAGCCTCTCTCTCATTTTCTCCTTGGCAAAATTTAATCTATCGCTGGGGTTTTTCAAGCGTCATATTCAAAGAGATGCAAATCCGTCAGAGCTGAGACCCCAGCTGACTTTTAGCATCTTGTGAATGTCAACGGGGTTGAAAGGGTGGAATGACTCACCTCCATCCATCCCAGCTAATTCAGATACATATGTGTTTTTATGCATGTGTGTATGCACACACGAGTGTGTGTGTGTGTGTGTGTG
>ML097428.1:525-23450 GCA_003697995.1 Taxidea taxus jeffersonii
CAAAACTAATCTTATTATTATTTGCAATGTCCTGCAGTGATTGGAAACTGGTTGAATTTGGATGTCTTATTTAGTGGGAAGTACCCTCCTCCAAATACACTGAATTCCCTTGGATCTCAATAATGTGCTCAACATGTAAAAGAGTTATCTTATATATCTCTATTTCTATCTCTATTATCTATGATATGTATCTATCTCCCCATCTATTTATCATCTCTCTCTCTCTGTCTCTCTCTCTCTCTGTTTCAATCATCTATATAGAGAGGGAGGAAAATAGTTTCTGCATTTAAAAGTAATTATAAGATATATACATATTGTATTAGTGTTTTTATTGTTCAAGGTCGATGACTTTCTTAGCCACTAAAAATATTAAATGATGAATAAGTGATGTAGTTCATAAAATTGACTTCTAAAAGTGTACACTTAGAACTTTGGTTCAAAGAAATGTCATCTTCTCAGTGAAGGTTTCCTCCTTCCATCTTACCTCACATGCACTTCCTTTTTTTTTAATATAAAAAACTTCTAAAAGAAATATAATAATCTATATAGCAATGCAATATTGTAAAGTCTGCTTTGTTCCTGAAGGCACATTTCTTTCCACAGCCTAGGCAAAATAAATTTCTCATGATACATTTCTGTGGAAAATTTACACTCTATAATTAATCTATAATAGATATTTTGGTTGGCTCTCAGAATGAGGGCTACAAATTTTGAATAAATGCTAGAAACCTAGGGTCATTGAACTTTTGCTGAAGGAGAAACTAACCAAAAAAATACATCATTTACATGTAAAAAGAATGTAATGGACAAGAGATAAGGAGTCAAAGAGTAAATCTTCTGGAAATTTCGTAGTGTCATTTTTTTCTCTAAGATTGATTTGCATGTTTTGTGTTTCTTTCTGATTCGTCTGAGAATTTTATCAGTGAATATATTTACATTTTTTTAAAAAAACAAGCTTAAGTCTTCTATTTTCTTAGTCAAAACAGTTGGAAGTAATTTTTACTTTCCACCTGCTCATATTCCACACACTATCTAGAAGTAAGTCCCATCAATTTAATTTTCTGAATATATCCTAAATCTGGCCCCTCCCACTATGTTCAGTCTTCTGCACCTGGTCCAAGTCACCTTTATCTCTTAAGTGGACTATTACTAAAGGCTTCAAAATAGCCTTGGGTGTGTCTGGCTGGACTCCCTGGTTGGTGGACATGCAACTCTTGATCTCAGGGTTGTGAGTTCAAGCTCCATGTTAGGTATAGAGATTACTTAAAAATAAAATCTTTAACACACAAAAACAAAATGGTCTTAACATCCCCCTCATTTTACCTGAACTTCAGACAGGTTATCTTCTGACTACAGACATCCTAACTCCCTTTTCTTAGAGCATTTCCTTAAAAAACAAACAAACAAACAAAATAACTTTCATTTGTAAATTCTTTCTTTGAAAGAATAGCCTCTTGCCTCTCTACAACCTCTCTACAACCCAGAAATATCTTTCTCAAGGACCTGATAGACACTACTCATCTCTCAGAAATAGAATCATCTAGAAAGACAGAACTCCCATCTCTCAGCTTCTATGAGGGAGTAGGAGCCTCACTCACTTCCAGGGTCACGAGATAGCAAACCCAAGGGGCCTCATCACAATGACTCAACTCCCCTTTAATTCCTCCAATCACTTTTCTACCAGCTCAGTCCAGATAAAACTTTCCTTCCTTTTGTTTCAGTGCAGTTAAATTCAATCTCTCTCCTGTTGCAGTAGGATTGTTCCCTGTTGGAACAGTCTTGAATGAAGTTTCCCTTGCCTATTTAATACAGGCAATGCAACTTAAAAAGATAGATGATGATAGATAGATAGATAGATAGATGATATACAGACAGTTATTCCTTATAAAATAGCCTTACTCCACTTACTGGCACCTCCTCTCCCTACCATCTTGCTTTATTTTTCTGTGCAGCACTTTATCAGCATATAACATGCTATACATGTATGTTTAGGGTAGCGTCTACTCCCCATAAGAACATATAACAGCCTCTATCTTTTTGTGTAATGTTATTTCCACAGTTCCTTGAAGAGCTTTCTAGATCACAGTAATCATTCAATAAAAATGAATGAAAGCACTGTTTTTTATGTTTTTTTTTTTTGAATGAAAGTGCTGTTAAATTGCCTACTTTATTTCTACTTAACTTTGGAATTAAAGGAAAGGACTTTTATGACTTGTTGCTACGTGAGATGCTACAGAAAGTATATTTTATGTTTCATTTTGTTTCCCCCCTTTTTTTTTTATCACCAATCAGAATTAATACAATTTACAGAGTCAATGAACAAAGGGAATGATTTCTGTGTTAAGGCTTCTGGAATAATATATAAAACATTTTAGTGAATACGAAAATGGAACATAGATTGGTTCTTAAGTATTTAAACTATACATTGTAGAAAAAAAAGCAAAATTAAAGTAATTTTAAAATCATAAAATCTTGCTCCACATTATATTACCTACTCTTTAAAAAATCCATATGTAAAACATTAGAAGAAATTAAACCTTTTAGTACAACTTGTTTGCTTCAATTTTATGGATATGTTGATTGCAACACTTGATTGAGTTTCCCCTCTTTAATTTGACCACCAGAAAACAAGAACAAACAATTAGCCAATGTCCAGCAAAGGAGACATATTTCTCCAAAGTAATTTTATTCTACCTTTTTAAAAAAAATGCTTTCAATTTCATTTCTCTTTGAAAATGGGTCAGGTCATACATAAATAAACATAAAGTATTATTTTTTTCTATATAAAACTTACTTGCTCTCAAAATTATTAAAAAATACATTTAATTAGTTATCTCTACATAATATTTTTTGTGATTTGAGCTAGTGAGTAGGACATTTTATGTATCCTTTTCAGTGTGGCATTTTGTTATGCTTTTCAAACGAAGGAATGCTGCAGTGTGCTAGTAGTATATCAAACCAAAGATGAAAAAAATCCATCTGTTCAGAAAGAGAATGTTAACATACTATCTGTAAAAGAACACTAAGGAAAAATAAAAGAAAGAAAATGAAGTAATTCTGCTGGAAATTTGATTAAAATAAACATAATTTTTTGTGGGAATAAAATTTGAAAGTCATAAAAATTGTTAGCCAAAAACATAATAAAATAAAATTCACTCCCTCAGTCAGATGGGCTTATCTTTTCCTCTCTGTATAGTACACCTGGTAGAATTGTTTTCTACCACTGTAAGGTATACTGTCATAGAGAATATTCTAATCACCCACTTTTATTCCCTCTAGCTAATCAGAAAAATATGGCAGAGGCTATTCCCTACTGCATTAAAGAATATTTTAGCAATTACAGTTAAGGACGTAGTGATAATTAACTTAAAGATTTTGTGGTGGTCATGACAGCTCAATATGAAAATACTGGGGCACCTGGGTGGCTCAGTGAGTTAAGCCTCCGCCTTTGGCTCAGGTCATGGTCTCAGGGTCCTGGGATCGAGCCCCACATCGGGCTCTCTGCTCAGCAGGGAGCCTGCTTCCCTGTATCTGCCTGCCTTTCTGTCTACTTGTGATCCCTTTCTGCCAAATAAATAAATAAAATCTTTAAAAAAATGAAAATACTAGGTTTCCAATAAATGAAGAATCTGAGAAAATGTAGCTTTGTCATTCCTGAGAAAGTATATTAATTTTATTCCTATTTATCACCAAAGAAGGCTATCAATATTCTACAATTTAATCAATGGCTTCCTGACAATGAATGTCTGAAAATAAAACTACTCTGGAAACAGCAATAGTCACCTTTTAAAGAAATGTCACAAATGCAGAGAAGAGTGATAGGTTCTCCCATTCCCCCAAAGGAAGGATGACCTAAATTTATCTAAGCTTTTGAATTTGAAGTTATCTTCAGAAATTGTTAGAAGATCAGTCATTGCATAGTAATTAAGGAATCAGTATTGCATAATAATTAAGGAATCATGTTGGTCTTTTTGTAAATACCTTGAAATAAAATAATTTATTGTAAATTCTCCAAACAGATTATAGACACAGGCATCACAGGCAGCCTTTCATACAGAGGTGTTTATTAGGGCCTAAGAATATCCCTTTTTTTTTTTTAAATATTTATTTATTTATTTATTTGACAGAGAGATCACAAGTAGGCAGAGAGGCAGGCAGAGAGAGAGGAGGAAACAGGCTCCCCACTGAGCAGAGAGCCCAATGTGGGGCTCGATCCCAGGACCCTGAGATCATGACCTGAGCCGAAGGCAGAGGCTTAACCCACTGAGCCACCCAGGCGCCCCAAGAATATTCCATCTTTACAAATGTTACTAAATGTGTTTTTATGCCACAGTGGTGACAGAGTGATTATTCAAGATGATGATTTTTGCCATATTTTATGTTTTTTCTAGTATAACTTTGTTCAGTTCTACTGCACTCTGTTCTAGATTTTAAGTTACAATCTATTTGTTGGAAATACTGTAATGCTGTGTTATTCAGAATTTTATTGAACTGCTTCTTAGAATCCTATTCCTCTTTCATGAACAATAACACAGAGGTAACCTGCAAAAATCACTGTGTTTTAGTAGGAATTCTCATCTATTGTGTGAAATACAGTTTGATTCCTTGTATGTAAAAGCTTAAGGGAGTTAAGGTATGTTAACATACCATGCAAGGAAGACAGTATTGACTTTGTGAATTGATTCTAACATGGTTAGTATCATAAGAGGTGATAGTTGCATTATGCATTATCAAGTTTATAGAAAAGTTTCTTAAGTTGGCAGTAATATCATAAGTTAAATGAAAGAAACACAAGTGTATCTAAATTCAAAGTGAGTTGCAAAAACATTTCTTATCAAGACACTAAAATTCCTGTGTCCAGTTGAAATTCCAAAATATTTTGGAAGATATAGGCTCAAGAATGACAAATGAAAATTGTAGTTGTGGTCTTTATAATTAGTTTGTATTACTTTTTTTATACTCATGACATTACCTTGTGCATAATATAAATTGAGAACTTGTTATGGGAATGGGGTATTTTCATTGTTTCACAGCTAGTTGATTTCCATTCCTTCTGGCCCACCCATGTTTCAACTGAAAAATATGCAGTCTTACTGAATCTGAGCACACACAAAAAGGCGGTATATTAAAAACAAAAAAATTCCACGAAAATGACAACTCTGTACTAATTTCTTAGTACGTACCTGCATTTTCTCTATGCTACAGGCAGAACAGAAAACTCTGGAATCCTACCTTCTCCTTCTCTTGTAAGGGGGGTAGGAGACTTATATGATACATGGTGTTAAGAATCTCAGTGGATCATCACTGCTTTTTCCAGGCCCCAATTAATATGCTCCAAGAGTAATGTTAACCTGGTTGTATTATCTAATGCCATTTGAAGAATTATGTGAAATAATGTTCAATATGGAAAATGAGTTTTTAAAACGCCTAAAGCACCTAAATGAGATACAGTATTAGGAATTAGGGTTTATAACTCTAGTTCCTCGGGACTTTTGGCATATTTTATATACTCCATGATACTTATTCTAGGTCTCTTTTGGCTATTCCAACAGTTACTTCCACTTAATGGCTCAGGAAAGACATTATCTTTGACGGCATGAAAGCTTAGCTCTCCAGATACTCTTTTAAAAAGAATATTCTTTATCGCTTGTTAAAGTCACAGGCACAGAACAAGTTCTATTGACTTTTGTGTCTACCTTCAACTGTTGCCATCTCTGGGTTGGCCAAAGAGCACAGTCCACAATAACAGCAACTTCTCCAAACACCACAGCTTTCATCTCTAAGTTGAAGGTTGGTCTTTCTCCATTTTGCTTCTGTGCTACTCTCTGGTCCTCTCTATCCTAGTACTTACAACTGAGGTATTCTCTACTAATCTACTCTGATTTCCAAAGGGGAACAAGAATTGGTGTTTTGTTTCAGTTTTGTGTTTAATCTCTGTATCACCAGTACTTCATGAAGAATATGTAGGTAACTATCCATTTAACAAATCTCCATTAAATAAATTATAATTAAAAAAAAACATAACAACTTCTCCAATAAGCTCCACACATGTAACTATAAAACTGGGTGAATTTACATTCCATTTTTTTTAAGAAATAACCTATCTCCACTTTTCATCAAATTAAATTTTCCATTTAATAATAAGCTTTCTTAGTTTAAAATTAGAGCATTCTTGTCTTACTGAAATTAAAATTCATTATAGTCAAGAAAGATATAACTACCCTCTAAGAGCTCTGACAGCAGGTCCCATGAGCTCTATAGAAAAAGGCATAATTGAATTAGCTTATGATAAGTAGAAATTTTGTTCATGGACTCCTATCATGAAATACAAGAACAGAAAGAAAAAAAGAGGGGCAGGGGAAAGATGGAAGGAAGGACAGAAAGAAGAACAGACAGAAGGAAGGGAGGAAGGGAAGAAGAGAAGGAGGGAGAGAGAAAGTAGGAAGGAGGAAGGAAAAGAAGGAATAAAAAGTTTAAAGGCCAGAAAGAGCACTGTACTAAATTCAGAAGATCACCTGGGTAATGTACGTGAAGAGCATGTGCACCATATCCTCTTAGATGAGACTTTCAGGAATAACAGGGCTTTTTTTTTCTCCCCTCCTTCATTTTATCATCAGTGTCATGCCCATAACAATAAGCAGTTGGACAAATTGATAAATTTATCATTTTGACATGCAATTTTCTGGATGCCTTTTGCAAAGCATGCTCAAGTTGTGAAGGCATTTCAGGATGAGAATAAATTAATTGCAATGTTGTACAGATATTTATGTTGAATTATGTTTTCCCTCCTTTAAATCTGGGGTGTGAAATTTTCTATGGGGTTTGTATACATTTTACATGATAGCAATCATAATGATTAAAATAAGTGCAGGCCATAGAAGATGATCTACTTAGACTACAAAGTTAAAGTGAGAAACTGCTATCCATCTTTGTGAGCATGCTAACTATTTTCACCAAATATTAAAGCATATCAAATAAATGATCCTTTAGATCCATTGTATTTTAAAGTTTATCTGGTATCACCTCAAAGTTACAGAAACATAAAAAGAATACAAGCAATTCCATCTGTCCTTTACCAGGACTGACAATTATTTATTGGGCCAGTGTAGAGATGGGACCTCTAAGGAAGAAATGATGCTTAATAATGTCATGAGGATGGGTCTTGTTGTAAGACAATTAGTGTCTTTATGAAAAGAGACAAAAAAGAGAAAGCTTCTGCTCTCTCCCCCATCTTTCCCCCAACCCCTGCCAACTGTGCATGTTCAAAGAAGCCCCATGAGCACACAGTGTGACTGTGGTCACCCACAAGCCAAGCGGGGAGGCTGCAGAACAAATTTATGTTGCTGTCCCCTTGTGCTTGGATTTCCTAGCCTCTAGAATGATAAGAAAGCAATTTCTGTCATTTAAATTTCTGTTACTCAATTTCTGTGATTGAAA
This sequence comes from Taxidea taxus jeffersonii, assembly GCA_003697995.1. Taxonomy (NCBI): domain Eukaryota; kingdom Metazoa; phylum Chordata; class Mammalia; order Carnivora; family Mustelidae; genus Taxidea; species Taxidea taxus. The sequence continues at coordinate 7,963 of ML097428.1, forward strand.
CCACCAGTCTATGGAATTTTGTCACAGAAGCCCAAGCAGATGAACAGAGGAGTATGAATCATCATGAATTTCGACACTGAAACAAAATTGTGGGTTGAGAGCCTGTCCTCTCTTCATGGGGTGATGAAGACAAGTGACAATGTAAGCAGTTTATCTAGGTTATGACGACCACCACCAAGGGGTCTTCCTTTTTTTTTTTTTTTTCTTCTTCTTCTTTTTTTTTTTTCAGCTTACTAACGGACTCTGCAGCCTGTGGGGAGCTCATTCTTTGAGGTGCTCCCTGCCAACTAGTGTGCTCTCTGAGCTGCATCTCTGCCTCCTGGAGAGTTTATAATTTGAGATTTGTGCTTACTCAAAGAGCTTCACCAAGCCTCTGTTATAAATTTAACAGACCTAACTTGGAAGCTTCTATAATTGGCATTTAGGATCAGGAATATGGTCCTGGAGCCATCCTTGGATATGCCTCTGGTTGTGTGTCTTGGCCTAGTCTTATAAGTGTGTCTCAGATTGAACTGTGTGTCTTGATTCCCGCTGTGACTGGTGTTAGGGAATAAGTCTTACCCTGTGAACACTGGGTGTTACTTCAATCAGGCATTGACCCCTATTCTATAGACTGCTCAAGGGAAAGACTGATAACTTTTGCTATATACACAGGTATATATCTCAATTCATCCAGTTGTCACTAGTACAAAAGAAATATAGTCATCATATGGCATGCTGGAGTTCACATCCTTTAAAGCAGATGTCTTTTTAAGACCCTATTAAAATGCCTTTGATGCTCCCGATGGACAGACTTAAGGAAAAAAATGCCCATGACACCCTCATGACACTGCAAAGGGATTGGGGATTAATTCAAATTTGGTTTAAATCCAGGGTCCTTAAACCCAATAAATAGCTATTGCCATGGAGGAGACCCCAAACCATGACATACTGATTTGAGTCTCTTTGGAGGAAGGAACTTACAAATATTAACAAGGTAGAGTGGAATCATCCCCTGAAGCATATCCAGTAACTACAAAAAAAATCAATCAATAAATAGATAAATAAATAATAATAAATAAATAATAAATAAATAAATAGATAATCCGTGTATATAGCGAAAGAAAAAAATACCTCTGTTTAAAAAAAAAGGCCAACAACAACAACAACAATAACAAAGGCCAACAATTTGATACAAATGGAAATCTAAATATATACTAAAATCATTTACACAACAAAAAGATTAATGGGCACTAATTCATTTTTGCATTTCAAAACATAGGTTCTGAATTCACTTTAACATCTGCTGAAATGCACTATTTGGCAAACCTTCATTGTTTTAATGGTCACTGGATTTCACATTACATTTTAACCTGGAAATCTCTCTACATTTAAACAAGGTATCCCCTATACTCTTAGGGAATTTTACTATGCATAAAATAGAGAAAAAATAGCAATGTCTCACACCAACAATCTGAAATATTGCTTTGCCTAAATTCTCTGTATTCATGGAACCCATTGCCATAATAATGAGCATGGACTTTTTGACTCAATGAGTAATCTTTTAAAAAAAATATCTTTGGTATTTAACATTGGCTCTGTAAAATGGGATTCCATAACTTCCCTCCCTTGTCAAAATAGTTAATATGACCTGTGGGAGGCAGAATAATGGTACCCTAAAGATGCCTTAATCCTAGACCCTGTGAATATATTATATTACGAGACTATGGAATTAAGGTATCAGATAGAATTAAGGTTGCAAATCAGTTGACATTTAAATAGGGAGATTAGTCTGGATTATCCGTGTGGGTCAATATAATCAGAAGTGTCCTTAAATGAGGTAGAGTGTTAGAAGGGGAGGTCAGTTCAATGTAATGGGAGAACTTGACCCACATTTGTTGGCTTTGAATGAAGATCAGTCTAGGTCCTAAGAAGGCCATGAGCTAAGGAATGTGGGAAACCTCAGTAATCTGGAAAAAGAATCTTCCTTAGAGTCCCCAGAAAAGATTATAATCCTCTCAGCACCTTGGCTTCAGTCTACTGATGCACATTTTGGATTTCTGAACTATCAAATTATAAGATAAATTCATATTGTGTTAATCCACTAAATTTGTGGTCACTTGTCAGAGCAGCCAAAGAGTACTAATATGTGGCTTAAAAATAAATCAAGACACAGGTGCCAGGAACTCAAATAAGACCTATTTAGAAAAGGGAGGTTATCCTTACTGCTTTTCCATTTAACAGCCCCTTTTGCCCTTCTCTTAAAACCTAGAAAGAATGAATAGAGCCCCATAGTGGATTACTGTAACTTTAGTGCCATAGTCCTATCCACCAGTCCAGTTTTCCCACATCCACTACTATTGAAATTATTGATTCCATCTGATCACTGACTGGTAATTACTTTGCTATAACAGAATTGGCTAATATGTTGTTCTGTGCTTATTTCAGTGATTTTTTCCCCCCTTAAGTTTGCCTTTACTAAACTCAATGAGGAATCTCAATTGTTTTTGCAGGCAAGATCTTAACCTCACCCAACATACTCCAGGAAAACAGATCTGGTGTTACATTCATGTCATCCTCCTCTATGGTGATTCAATCGGCACACTAATTTAAGACAAATTTTCACAAATGATCTCACAAAAAAGGGATGGGGTATTGTTTCATCCAAAATATAAAAGATCCCATGACCTCAACTAAATTTCTGGGCACCAAAATTTGATCATTCAAGGGCCATTCCATCTTTGAAAATGTCAAGAAATGGTTATTGACACTTTCAGCATCCACAACATTAAAATAACCCCAATATTTTCTGGGGATTTTTGGACTCTAGAGGCAACACATTCCTCATCTATAAATTATGCTTAATTTCAATTATTCTGTTACTCACAAACCAGCCCACTATGAATAGAGCGCCCTACAACAAAAAACTCTAGAATCTGTCCAAATTATAATACAGTAGGCACTCAATTGCAATGCTCTAAGTACTACTGTTAGAGACCCCCAGAGACTCTTTCACTACACAGAATTGTAGTCAACTCCTTTCAATCTTACTAGAGGCTCTGGACCACCTAAGATGGTTCCAAGTTATCCACGGTTCTGATGCAATTAAGCTACAAGAGTTAACACAACTGACCAACCCCAGGAAGAGTAGGAGTTGATACTAGATACTCTGCACATTTACACATTTTTAGAGACTTGGGCAATTAGAAATGATTTGTCCATCTCGTCTGGGCAATGGCAGCAACACACAATTTCTTATCCAAATTTGCCCCCTATAATGTAAAGAACTGTGGGGATTTCTTGCCTCATGGATACCCATATATACTAATAGCCATATACATATGTTAATACCCAAATACAAGGACACTTCTTACACCCTTTGAAGTTCAAATATTATGGCACTGTCCAGCATTACTATATGCCAAATATGATGGAATTTGAAACAAAGAAATTCCCCTTAAATTCATACCTTATCCTTCAAGCAATTTCACCAAATTGGCAGGTTCCAGGAATTTCCCATGTTCAGAAATTCAAGGCATGATTTCAATGTGGTAGTTTCCTAGCAGCAATAATTTTAATGAAAAGCAGACAATCAAGACTGAGTGATTGCAAACTGATCACCTTTCTGATAGTGTGCATTAAGAGCCAGCAGGCATTTTACCAGAAAAGTAGTCATTCTAACTTCCTGCTTTCATTTTGGAAACCATACTTTACAGGATAAGACTCTTCTTTAGTGATTGAACATGATAAAATAGCCAACTGTTAATAGGTCTAGATACAAAAACTTTGCTATCTCTTAAAGAATTTTAAGCAATGAATTCCATTAAGTATTATGGTATCATTATGGAATTGACTTTTCCTGTATGACCTTTAAACACAACTTAGATAAACAAGGCAGTATGCAATTTGCATGTTTATTAACTTAGTTTTCTCTTTTATGAATATGAGCATTTATGTAGGGAAGAGAAAGTATAATCATCATTGTGTATGCAGGAAAAGTAAAAACATTAAAAATATAATGCTGATTTATTATTAAGCTCATATTAAATCACTCTTAATTTCTTTACTCTAACCTGAATTAACTTTCAGAGTTTCATATTTTTATTATTGCAATCAAGGTATGCCTATGATATACTAGCCCATTTTTCTTTAAATTTAACATTATATTATTAAATATTTCTCATTTATTAGTTTTCAAAATTGCCATGTGAATGATGGGGTTATCAACATTGTCCTATAATTACAAGACTCAGAAATGACAGATGTAGCATACAACCAGCATCACAGGGGTTCATTACATCTGCATTTTTTAGGGTAGGAGATGAGGTGTAAAAGTCAAAGATGGCATAAAACTTGGTGAAAATAGCAACACAGTTTATTTTGATAAACTGTTTCATAATGAGGGTATTTTTCTAACTACTTCTCTGTCAATGAGTGAAAATGTACCAAAATATCCTCTAATGGATATTGCCTTCCAAAATTTTACTATTTTAAAGACTTCTGTTTAAATAGATAAAAGCCACATACTTTAATACATAACTAGATACTCTGCACATTTACACATTTAATACATACTAGATACTTTAAATTTTGAGCTTAACTTCTTAGAATAAATTCCTAGGTCTTAAAATGCTGGTTCCAAAAAAGTGAGTTTTGTTTGCCTTTTTTCCTTTATATTTGAGCTATAATGTTGTCCACAAGTATTAGTCAACTAAAATAGTTTTGCTATAGTTTCATGCCTGGATCAACATTAGATAGCAATCTGGAGAGACGTTATTAGCATTTATTTCATTTTTTTCTAACTTAGTAGACAAAAGTGGCATCTTGTGGGGGAGGGTTGTGTTTCTTTAACCCTGTTACTTTTAGGAGCAGAACATATGATTTAAGCCTAAAGTGAACAGCAAGCACATTGTATCCCTTATATTCAGAGCTTGGTTCAAAGATCAGCATAAACTAGATCTGTCAGCATATATGCCAGTATGATTATCTGGAAATGCTAGGATACAGCTACTTGTTATTTGTCTTCAGTGAATCTGGGTCCAGATAGTCCCTAGAATGGCTGTCAGTCATCTGAAGACTAACAGGATAGAGCCAGTCTGAGACTGAAGTTAATACAAAGTGAGAAGCAATGAAAAGGAATTGAACAAGATAATCTCTGTCCATATGGGTCTAAGTAAAACAAAACAAACACCATCACTCAAGGTGAAAATAACTCCTTTCTTGCACCATTTTTGTTAATTTCATTGATATATTTGCTCTTTATCTAAACCTACAAAAGATCTGAGGCAGAAACACTACTATGCTTTTTACTGTATATTTAGCTAACTTGGGATTTTATTTTAGCATTTTTAACAGTTTAAACCTTAGAGTTGAGTGAGAATTAAAAGCAGAATTGATGTATTTGGAGTACAGGCTTTTGAAGACAGGAGTCTAAGGATCTGTCTTGGCTAAATATTTTCTTTTCCCTAAGCTTCAGAAATTTCATAATACCTGATTTCCTTATAAAACGGTGCCATCTTGGAAGCAGTTTCTATTTCTCTTTATTTGAGGCTAACTAAGCTTTGCCATTCAAGCATAAAGAGACTCACATGTTTTACTTACCTTAGCTCTGTCCTAAGGTAAATCTTACATAAGTAATATGTATAGAACAGTCAGAATTCTTTGATTTTTTTTTCATTGTGCTAACTGGGATATTGTCATTCCAAATACTCAAAGGTTATGACATAGAATATGCAATCAACAGGGATCCTGAATGATAGATTAAAAATTGGCTCCCCCCACTCTCAATAATGATTGTACTTGTTAAATAGTCATTAGGGCTATTACAAGAACAAAATAAGACAGGTGTGGAGGCACAGAGGGGTTGAGAAAAGATAATGAGATGAAAAATTTGCCTATTCTCTATGAATTTGATAGAATGATCCCTCTTTGATGTTTTGGTCTATAACTTTTCTCATGTGGTGCCAACAGATAACATGAAATCTCCAAAATTTTTTAAGTTTCACCTTGAGCTTAGTAACCAGACTCCTAATTTGGCCTTCTGACTTCCTGTGTTGCATTTACTCAACTTTGCTTAGATTGTGGCAGGCCTATTCACTTAAAAACTGGAAATATTATATTTTTGGTCTTCAGGTTTTTGGGTCCACCTAGACTAATGGTTTTTAATTGTTCTCTCATTAATTTGAAAAATTTTGAAAATCAGTTGAAGGAAGAGACATTGCCAAGGCCCTTTGGGTGCAAGGCACCGGACCTCAACTACTGGCCATCCACGTGCTTTCATATTTATCTCAGTTAAATAATCAATCTAATTAAATACGCTTTTCCCCACCTGTCATAGAGAAATTCTATTACTTTCATTGAACATAAGTTCAAAATATACATTCTCATTGATTTTTACATTTAATTACAGGATTTCCATTAATTATCTGCCACTCATATGTATCCCACAATTAAAGGTCAGATCTTTTAAAAAAGAGAGAATGTCAGGTCTTTAATAGATGAGTAATTGAAGATCAGAGATATGAAGTGACTTGACTAAAATCCCTTAGAGGCAGAGAGGCTAATGGAAGATCTAGAATCCCTCAATTTCATTCCACTTTCTCTTCAGTCTTAGTTACAATGAAACTTCTAGACATGTCTATAGATTATATGACTATAATCCAATTTCTAAATACTTGCTAATGTACTATAAAAAGTTGATACAATCTATTGTAGAATATGAAAATAATCACAGTATATATTCTCCAACAAATTATTTGTCATATGACAATTAGAAAATTCCTGAACATTTCTTCACTGCTCTCATGCTTTATTTAAATTGTCTTTAATAAAAGTATCAGTATTTTTAGTTCACTTAGATTCAGGGTTAACACTTAAATCTTTGTAAATGCTAATAGATATAGTTCACAAAATACTATTTTGTGATATTATTTTTTCCCATGAGTAAATTTTACAACTGATTTACAAGCCATTATTGCCAATTTTCTCCAATATTAATTAATATAAGTCCCTTAAATATGTTTTTCTATACTTTTAAAAAAATAATAAACTATTATTTACAGAAGTTTTAAGTTCACAGCAAAATTATAGGCTTCTGATATAAGTCCTATCCCCACACCTGCACAAATTCCCCCACTACCAACATCCCATACCATCATCTATTTCCTATTTTGAAATGGAAAAAATATATATTAAAAAGCTCAGGGAAAACAGAGATTTTTATTTATGAATTTGTGAAAGTAAATTCCTGCTAGAACATTAGTTCATACATTCAAAGCAATCTAGACCAAGAAATCAGCATACAGGACTAAGCAGCTTTACCAAATTTATAAAACATTTGAAAGAGATAGTCATGGGGAAAACACACAATTAATGTTTAGAAGAAACAATATGAGTCTTTAGGGATGCAGTCCTGGTACTGTTCCCTGGATTAAGAACTTCCATAATTTTCTATTTATAACACAATGCCAGATACTTACATCTGTCTTCTCTTCGTCGTCTTTTTTTTTTTAACCAGAATGGATATTTTATTTTATTTTTTTTAAAGATTTTATTTATTTATTTGACAGAGAGAGATCACAAGTAGGCAGAGGCAGTCAGAGAGAGAGAGAGGGAAGCAGGCTCTCTGCTGAGCAGAGAGCCGATGTGGGACTCGATCCCAGGACCCTGAGATCATGACCTGAGCTCAAGGCAGCGGCTTAACCCACTGAGCCACCCAGGCACCCCAGAATGGATATTTTAAATTGCAGTTATCATGCTATGTTTGCCATACAGTGATATCTTATATTTAAATATAAAAAAGAGCCTTGTGCCTTTTTTGACCTGTCACCTTCAGTAGGAACAAAAATCATTGCCATTGAATGTCACCAACACTAACTTAACAAACTAGGATAGTTCTGTAATGTTTCATATTCATTTCTTCTATCTTCTGCCTACCTGGATTCAACCTATGTTCTTTTAGCCTTGAGGCCATGGAATATGTCTTCAGTGTTTCATAGTCTTTCTTTAGGAATAACAACAGCCACAAAGATTAATGCATCTTCTGAAACAAATAGATTTCAAAATGGAAGAATTGAGGTACACTGATTTCCTCCCTCCTCCATAGGAACTTTTTTCAGGAGTCTTCCTAAACATCTCACTCACATATAAAACTTTATTCTGCTAAATTTGAGAGACTAAATAAAATGAGGTCCAAGGGCATGTGACGTGATGAGCCCCGGGGGCTATACTGAACTGGTGAATCATTGAACATTATATCAAAAACTAATGATATATTATATGTTGGCTAATTGAATTTAAGTTAAAAAAGAAAAAATTTAAATTTGAATCTGGTTTAGAAGAAAGGGTTATTTCCTAGATCACTCCCAAATGCTCATTGTTCAAATGAATTGTGAAGTGTTTCAAATAAGCAACTACTTAATATTTAGAATTGGTAAAAATAGGGAATCAGGGACCAGGAATAGAAACTCTCTTGAAATTTTAGGGCCTCACAAATGTACACTCTATCTGCTGTCTCAAGTTTAGAATCTATTGAAAATTCCTAAATTGAGCAAATATGTACCAACATATTATCTTTATCTTTGTTCTGATAGTTTTGGCACTGGTGAATATGACAAAATAAAGATGAACTGAATTTTTTAACTTGAAATCCATCTTCTTACTAGTCAAAGACAGATCTGAAAAATACAGAGGCAGAAACTTTTATTCTAAGGTAACTCCATGCCCAAGAGAAGATTAGAGACTGTGTTTAGAAAGAAAGACAATCCCATTAGAAAAATTGACGAAGCTCAAAATGACCAGTTCCTTCGAAAACTAAAGTGTTATCCTAAAATGACCTACTGCATGTATCTGATGGTGGTTATTATACCACATCAATCTCAGTGGTAATGGACAGCTTGCAATTAGCTTAAGAAAAAACAATGCTTGGAATTTACATTACTTTTATAGTAGTAAGGAAGAAAGGAGTTGAGAAAGAGGAAATACTACTATTTTTTATTCTATATGAATAACTCTCAAGTGTTTCTTATGGCACAGAACTCTAGAACTATAGACCCATATATCTATCTGGTTAACATATTCAATTGTTTTGCTAAAATTCACATCAAATATATTACCAAACTCAAACTGTTAATTCTTTGATTAAAATATTATTTACACACAATGAATTCAAAGATTTTAAAGGTACAGTTTGATGAGTTTTGGCAAATGTGTATACCCATGTAACCAACCTACTGGTCAAGATTTAGAATAGTTCCATCTCATGACCCTTTCTAGAAGCCCCTATCCAAGTACTATTCTGAATTTGATCATCTGTTTTTAATAACATTACCTGTTCTAGAACTTCATATCAAGAAATCAAATTATATTGTTCTCTCTGCTCAGCGGAGAGCCTGCTTCTCTTTCTCCCTCTTTCTCTACTACTGTCTTATGCTCTCTCATGTGTTCTCTATCTCTCTCTCTCAAATAAATAAAATACTTTTCAAAAAACAAATAATACTATATGTGGTCTTTTATCTCTGTCTTCTTTTGCACAACAAAAAGATTTGAGATTCACCTATCTTAATGGATGCAATGGTAGTTAGTGTTTGTGTATTGCTGATTGGCTTTCCACTGCATGAATGACATTTTTTCATCTGGAGATAAATACTTGGATTGTTTCCAGTGTTTATCTATTATTAATAAAGCTGCTATGAACATTGTTGTAAAAATATTTTTATGGATATATATTTTCATTTATGTTGGGTAAATAGCAATAAGTGGAATAACTTGGTCATAGAAAAGATATACTTAAATTTCAGATATACTTAAATTAAGTATATAATTAAGTAAAGTTATACTTAAATTAAGTAAAGATATACTTAAATTAAGATATACTTAAGAAGAAATTTCCAAAATCCTTATCAAAGTGCTTGTATCATTTTAAATTCCAACTAGCAATGTATATGAGTTTTGTTGCTCTACATCATTACCAACACTTAATATCAGCTTTATTTAAGTATAGTCAGTCTGATGGATGTGTTGGTATTGTATGATGGCTTAAATTATGCTTCTCTAATGTCAAAGGATGTGGAGCATCATTTCATGTGCCATTTATATATCTTTATTTTTGTGTGAGTTCTGTATATATCTTTTGACCATTTTATCTATAGGATAATTTTGTGTTTCTAATATTTGTTGCAGGAACTGGCTATTGAATACATAGAAAAATTCAGAGGAAAGTCATATCTTAAAATTATTGAGTTTTGATTCTATGTACAGAGTTCATCTTTCCATTTATCTATCCTTTTCTTTACTCTTTCTACACAACAATCTATAGTTTCAGTGTAGATGTTCCCTATCTTTTGGGTTGAATCTATTCCTAAATATAACATGTTTTTAATATTTTTATAAATGGTGTTTTTAACATGTTATTTTGAAATAATTATATGCTTACAGGAAGTTGCAAAGACAGTACAGAGAAGTCTCTAATATTCATTACCCTGTTATCCCCAAGACTTACAACTTATATATATACAGTCTAATATGAAAGTCATAAAATTGATATTGGTAACCATGTGTGTATAGATCTGTGCTGTTTTATCACATGTGTAGATTTATGTGGCCATCATCACAATCAAAATACACAACTACACCATTACCACAATAATACTCCCATGTTACTCCTTCATACACACATGTACCCCATTCTCCCTCCTGCCTTTTACCACAGGCTGCTGCTAGCCTCACACTTATGAATCCTTTTTCATATTTCTTCCATTTTTATCTCAGGTAGATCCCAAAGGGTGAACATATATGGAAGAAAAATACTGATCTCTCCATTTTTTTTCAGGTTTACAAGTTATCTCAAGTGATCTCATGATCATTTTTGACTATCCAAAATTTTACTTGTGTATTTAATTATTTTATTCCATTTCTTATTGAATTATTTTACAAAGGCTCTGGAATCAGCTGGTAGGTTTCAAATCCAAGCTATTTCCTGGTTACGAAATCAGTAGCAAATGACTCAAACGTTCAACATATCAGTTTCCTCATGTAATGGAGATTGAAATATTATCCCTCCCATGTATATAAAGAGTAAGGGGTTTATCCATGTTAGCACTTAGAAATGTGTATATCATATAATAAGCATTCAATAAGCATTTACCAGCCACAGCTGTCTATGGCCATACCACTCTGAATGCATGATCAATAAGTATAACCATTTTTGCTAATACCTTTAGTAATTATTTTAGCTATTAGTTCATTGTAAAGGTGTGACTAATATAGAGGATTAATAATTTAAGTATTACATAAAATATTATGTTTACTATATACATTTCCATTTTAGAAGAATAAATATAAATCTATTCATATTTTTATTAATCAGCAAATATTTAACTGTGTCTTAGAGAGTAGACACAAAATTATGTGGTAATTTCTAAAAATGGTTGGGTATAGTCTATAAATTACCTGAATATTGATATCATCCTATACTTCTAAATAGGACATAAATCCTGAAACTCTGAGACACAGGATCTCTATTTATAAAGAAGAACATTGGAGCTTTGTTAATATTATGAAGATTCAAAATGAGAACCAGAAAACTTGGGTTAGGATCCATACCTCTGGCTGTACCTCTTTTTGTTTTTTGTTTTTTTTTAATTCATTTGTTTGCCAGAGAGAGAGAGATTTCGAGCACAAGCAGGGAGAGTGGCAGGCAGAGGCAAAGGGAGAAGCAGTTTTCCCCCTGAGCAAGGAGCCCAACAGGGGGCACAGGACTCGATCCCAGGACACTTGGATCATGACTTGAGCCAAAGACAGACACTTAACCAACTGAGCCACACAGACATCTCATCAGGCTGTACCTCTTAAGTCATTTCAATTCTCCAGACTTTCCTCAACTGAAACAAGGCTTCAGTCCACATATATCCCTTTTTCCAAGTCTAAGCCTCACAACTAGGTTGTCTCCGTGCTGGGTAAAATCCCAGCGGTAACAGGCTCAGAGCCAAACTGTCGCTGAGGAGGGTCAATCTAAGCAGAATAGAAACTATCCTGCACATTCCACTATGTGGAACAGAACCTACCCAAGTTAATATGAATGAATACATTAGCATTTGCAGTGGCTCTATTTTTGTTCTACTCGTGAATAGCAAACAATATCTTGATCAATTGTGTCTCTTCAATGATATTTTCAATCTGCATAATAATTATTTGCTTCCCTAAGGTTCTTCTCAGCAACCGGAAGTCTAACTTTTTAGAAATAAAATTTTCTCAAAGAATGGGATTGCCGAGAGAGCTGAATCCCTAACACAGAGACACAAGATCATGTGTAAGTTAGCCAGAGCCCAGGAGAAAGGCTGTGCTCATATAGGTGCTTAATTGATTTTGGTTAATGAAGATACACTTCATGAGTACAAGCACCAATTAGAGGGAAAAGCAACTTGCCACGGCTTAGTAAGCAGAATGGTCAAAAGGAAAGGAATTCTAAGAAACATACCTTAATAGTTCAAACCACCTGTTTATATTCCAGGAGAAAGGCGAATCAGCTTTTCCATTTTACACACTTGCAACTACCCTAGAAAATCCTAGGAGTCAATGCTTATAGGATTTCCTTACAATGCTGTGAAATACCTGCCTAAAAATGCACGGCCAGGTGAATCACAAGCGTGTGGTGATTTTTTTCTCTTCATAACTTGAATTATACACAGAGATGTCCATGTTTTACTGTGAAATTGCACAAAGCTAGTATTCCCTCTGCCCAATAGCACGTTATCCCAAACAGTATGTTAACCACGTATTGGGTTTCAAAGTGGATTAAGATGTTTGTATTGACTAGAATACCTGCTGTTGGTTCCATCAAAAATGGCTACCAATGTAAACTGGCATTCATTTTTAGAAACAAGAAGGTTGTCAATAATGTAGACTAAAGATAACACTCAAAATTTTTTCAATTTAATTAATGAAGCTCTTAAGGCCTTAACTGGATACTGTGGATATCTTCAAGATTAAGGCCCTCATTCTCCCAGCTTCTTCTGCAAGTATATTTGTTCCAACTGAAGAGACCCTCTTCAGGAATTTTTCTTAAATTAAAAAAAAAAATAACTGCTTTATGTGGAGTAGCTGGGGTCAGCGCCCCCCCATACATGATAACTGATTTATGTTAGCATAAAGACCCAAAACCCCTATCCCACCTGGGGGACTCTGCTCTGTGGAGGGCAGGTGAGGCTTCTGTTGGAACTGACCTCAGATCAATTTATCTTTCTTCCCAACATTTTTTCCCCTCACTGCTCACAGATATTTTCTCTCAAATCAATCACCAACAGAAGTCTTGATTATAAATTTCAGAGGCACAGAGTCTGTTTATTAGGGAACCTAGTCAACAACAGGTATTTCTAGGAAGAAACCTTGGAAGCTGATTCTACATTGGGAGTTCCGAGACGGATTCCTCACCTTCCAGGGGGCAGTGAAGACTTCATCACTGCTACTTAGTGGAGAACCAATGGGTCCTGGCATGTAATGTTAGAACTTTACTAAACCTACACTGCTGAGGAGTCAGGATGGGTACTACTGGAAAGGAAGTCATAGTTGGGACAATTTTCAAGAGAAACTTTTAGTAACAAAGAGGGCTATGGATTGGATGACCTTTCTTCCCTTCCCTTCCCTTGCCTTTCTTTCCTTTGTCTTCCCTTCCCTTTCCCTCCTTCCCCCCTCTCTCCCTCCCTTACTTTTTCTTTCTTTCTCTCCCATTTCTGACTTTTTCTAAGGACTATTGAGAAACGGCAGAAAAAAGAAAAACCTAAAGGATGAGAGTGATTAATATAAAGGATATTTAAAATCCAGCAAGACTCTTGGCAGCATAAAAAGAAGTAAAGGACAGAAAGTGAGTAGAAATCTGGACTAGAACATACTATAAGTGAAAATATCTCTAGGAAAAAATCATGCTGTCAACACTGGCCATTGTCCTACACCAAGATAAGGAACCTGATTAAGAAAGAATGGACAGGGATGCCTGGGTGCCTCAGTTGGTTAAGCGGCTGCCTTCGGCTCGGGTCATGATCCTAGCATCCTGGGATCGAGTCCCGCATCGGGCTCCTTGCTCGGCAAGGAGCCTGCTTCTCCCTCTGCCTCTGTCTACCACTCTGTCTGCCTGAGCTCTCTCTCTAATAAATAAATTTTAAAAAAATATTTTTAAAAAAAAGAAAGAAAGAATGGACACCTGAAATGTAGTATGAAACATCTAGATTGATGAGATTAAACATTTTTTAATCTGTTTCCCTTGAATCTACAGAAGTCTCCTGCTCCTCCTTATTAAACCTAAAGCATTTGCCCACTTGAAAATAAAGCCAAATCTATGGCCTACAGAATAGCACATGCTGCATTCAGGACCCAGCTTCATCTCCCCTCTAGGTCAACAGATGTACAACTGGGTCAACCAACCCCCAACAACTGGGGTCAAGCCATATTGTAACTTAGCAGAGGAAGCACTGGGCCTGTGAAGGAAAGAAAGATATTATAGGGGCCCCTGGGTGGCTCAGTCAGTTATGTGTCTGACTTTGGCTCAGGTCATGATCCCAGGGTCCTGGGATTGAGCCCTGCAAGGGGTTCCTTGCTGGACAGGGAACCTGCTTCTCCCTCTCCCTCTGCCTGCCACTCCCCCTGCTTGTAGATGCTTTCTCTCTCTCTCTCTGTCTCTCAAATAAATAAATAAAATATTAAAGAAAGAAAGAAATTACATGTCAAAATGCTGCAGGATCTAGCCACTACATATTGGCAGAACCCTGATTGTCTGGGAAGTCCATAGAATTCCACGTCCATCAGCTATTATCAATAACTTCATGTTGATCAGACTGCATGAACAACAAGGAGAATCTATATCTAAGGCCTTGGTCAGATGTATATGTTCAGAAGGTATAGATAAAACTATAAAGTTTGGGGGAGGAGTCAAGATGGCAGAGAAGTAGGAGGCTGAGACGACATCAGCCAGCAGGAGATCAGCTAGATAGCCTATCAAACCATTCCGAACACCTACAAATCCAACAGGAGATCGAAGAGAAGAAAAACAACAATTCTAGGAACAGAAAATCGACCACTTTCTGAAAGGTAGGACCAGCGGAGAAGTGAATCCAACACGACGGGAAGATAGACCCCCAGGGGGAGGGGCCGGCTCCCGGCAAGCGGCGGAGCACAAAATCAGAACTTTTAAAAGTCGGCTCCACGGAGGGACATCGCTCCAGAAGCTAAACTGGGGTGAAGACCTCGTGGGGACAGCGTGGACTCAGGTCCCGCGGGGTCACAGAAGGATCGGGGGTGTCTGAGTGTCGCAGAGCTCACAGGTATTAGAGCGGGGAAGTCGGCTGCGGAAACAGAGCCGAGATTTCCTAGTGGTCTGTGACACGGACCGGTGCTCTGTGGCACTGGCCGGTGCTCTGTGCGAGGGGTCCCCACAAGATCCGGGGAGACTCCGACCCGGGAGAGCTCAGGGATCTACGGGCTCCGGAGACTCCAGGTGGGACTCTGCCAGAGACAGAGAC
>ML097429.1:3978-35445 GCA_003697995.1 Taxidea taxus jeffersonii
CCTGGGATCATGACCTAAGCCGAAGGCAGAGGCTTAACCCACTGAGCCACCTAGGCACCCTCATGTGTGGATTTCAAGAAACAAAACAAATGAGCAAAGAAAGAAAAGAGATGTTCCACAGCGGGACTGTCGATGAAGTACTGACATAGAAATCTATTGTTAGTAATTAAAAAAAATATTTTTTCTAAACATTTATCTAAAATAAAAGGCAAGAGTGCCTGGGTGGTTCAGTCATTAAGTGTCTGTCTTCAGCTCAGGTCCCCATCCTAGGGTCCTAGGACTGAGTCCCACATTGGATTCCCTGATCACTGGGGAGTCTGCTTCTCCCTCTACCTGGCCCCCTGGCTCATGATCTCTCTCTCTCTCACACACTCTCGCTCACTCTTTCTCAAAGAAACAAAATCTTTAAAAAAATTAAATAAAATATTTTAATAATATAAAGGGCAAGTTAAAATACAGTCTTAAGGTATTTATAAATGAACATGGAATGTAAAAAAGATCTAGAATAATATATGTAACAGTGACTGATTCTTGACCTTCTTTTGGGTATGAACCCCTTTGAAAATATGACAAAGCTATCGATCCTTTTCCTCCCTCTCCCCAAAACAAATATAAGACCGACAAAACACCGGCACCTTTATGCATGTACATACATTTTCCATGTTCTCTTCACAGGGTCACAGGAAACTCAAAGGCCATCCGTGAATCCCCATGGTCTAGAGTCTCTGTTTAAGGAAACTCTGACATTCACAATTTTAACAAGTTAATAACATGGTCGCTGAGATTATGAGCTCTTAGTTTCTTTGTGCTGCATTTCTAATTTAGCCGTATATTCTAAATTGTCTATCCCAGACTTCACTACTGTTATAATGAAGAAAAAAAAGTTATTTATTTTTATTTTGGGAATGAAAAAAGAGACCTAGAAAGAAACAGCCACCTCAAATTATTTTCAGTCTGGCCCCAGCTTCACAAATTTTTCTAAGTCAAAGGGAAGAAGAGCACTCTCCATCTAGGAATTAAAGCACCAAGGCACCTGGATGGCTCAGTCAAGTGTCTGCCTTTGGTTCAAATCATGATGCCAGGGTCCTGGGATCAACCCCTGTGTTGGGCTCCCTGCTCAGCAGGGAAGCCTGCTTCCTCTTCTCCCCCTGCCAGTCCCCCTGCTTGTATGCTCTGTCAAATAAATAAAATCTTAAACAAACAAACAAAAAAAAAGAGTTAAAGCACTGAGCTTTAACTTAGTATTTATGTAGGTAAAATAAAGGTAAAGACAATGTCTTGTTGCAGAAGAGCAAATGAGAGCGGTATGAACGTTCAAACTGTACCTGACACCAGTGTCTTCAGTAACCAAGTCACGATCCTTGCCCTGGTCGTAGCTCTCAGTGGACATTGCTGCGTTTTCTAGAAGAGACTGCACATCACTAGCAAGTAAGTTTGGTCGCTTCCTCTGTGACTTCGGGCCGAATGTAGTTTCAAAGCTTTCAGTATCAAGAATGTGCACCTTTGAGTTCTAAAGAGAAAAGAGAATTATTCATTAAGCTAAGGAAGGCACTGAGCAAAAGCAAAAGTTAAAAACCAACCAGGGAAAAAAAAAACAACAACAACCCGGGAAAGGTTTTCTTCTTTTATCTTTCCAAAGCTCAACCCATATCAAAAACTACAACATGGATGCAGTCTGGTTTCAAATCAGCCTGAAATCGCAAAAGCACTTGTTCCCCCATTCTGAAGTTCTGGAAGACTCCGTGGAGAAATACAAAGTAATGTAAATAGTCAAAGCAAGTCTGAATAGTTGTGTAAGACTTGCCAAAAACTCTGCTTTATTTCATTTATCATAAACTTCAGTCAAATGTAATTAAGGCTACAATGATGAACATTAACTTATCTTTTCTGACTTTTTTTTGAGCTTTCAGACAAGTGCATAAAATTTGCCAAATTCACAGATTTTGTCAAGGACAATCATACTCAAATTTGTGTGTTTTTTTAAACCAACTGTAAATGCCAACTTTTTCTTGGAAGTTAATTTCTTTCATGGCTAAAAGGAATTGCTTGTTTTGTAAGATGCATTTTAGTTTCAGATAACATTTTCCCTAATTTAGGTAACGTTTTTATTAAATGCACATGGAAAGTCTTCAGATGAAAAACATCTAGCAAGAGTCCAAAATAATAGTTCAGATGTGATAAAAGGAACCTGATACTAACTAGAACTTGCTGTGCCTGTAAAGGAGTTACGGGCATAGGAATTTCTGAAGCAGGATAAAAGTCAAAGTTTGAGTTAGGATCTATCACGTAACAGAATGTTAACAGCCGGCAGAGAATACCCTCAAAAAAAAAAAATAAAAAAGTGGCCTCTACCCCTCAGTACAAAGCTCCTCTGTAAGCACCAGTTACTAAATGTGGATGACGGAGCCTCCCCTGTGGCTTTGACCTTGATTCCCCCCCTCTCCAATTCCCAGACCCTTAAGCTATGGTCACTTTTTAAAAAAATTTTTTTAAAAGATCTTATTTATTTATTTGTCAGAGAGAGAGAAAGAACGAGTGAGCACAAGCAGGGAGAGCAGCAAGAAAAGGAGAGGCAGGCTCCCCGATGAGCTGGGAGCCCAATGTGGAACTCGATCCCAGGACACTGGGATCATAACCTGAGCTGAAGGCGGATGCTTAACCCACTGAGCCACCCAGGCATCCCACTATGGTCACCTTTTCAGATTCTCTAACCCATCTCTTAGTTCAGTTTTACCCGCTATCCTCCCACAAAGGAACATCCCCAAACAGAAGGCTCGGGTTTCACACTGGAACTAGTTATTAACGTCGCCGGGAAAACTGTGATCACAGTTATCCTTGGAAATCTCACAAGTCACCTATAGAGCACACAGAGCACAATACACACAAGGATGTGTGCATGGAAAGCTGTACACTGACAAGAGCCACACAGTTACAGGCAGTAGGGCAATAAAGGACGCAAATCAAATCAGTTACAGTATTTTTGCTGTATTGCTACAGAATCAGTGACTGTAATGTGCATGGGGCTAAAAGTTAAAGCGTATCTGATTGGACTGCCATCTCAGAATTAAGTTTTATAAACAGTAGTAGATACCGACTAAAATAAATAGGGGAGGTTTTTCAAGGCCAAAGCACAAAGCTCCTCCCTTACTCTGAGCACCTAGCTGCATCAAAACCCCAGCTGAGAGCGCTGCAGCTGTGGACCCCACAGCCTACAGACCAGCGACTGACGTCTGAATTTTAGAAGCACTGAACAACTGGGATGGGCAACAAAGCAATAAATCCATAATAAAAAACCTCTCAGTTCTTCTCATAAACAGGATTCAATAGTTTGTTAAAAGATGGCTTCAGGGAGAACAGACAAAAGAGAACAAGGGAAATGAGCAACTTGTCTGTGGTTCGTGAATTACACTCATGTGTTTCCCTGAAAGAAAACAGTCATTCCACTAATAGGCGCCATTCTTCTAGTCTGTCATAAAACAAAGCATAATTGACAAAACCTGAGGCAATAACCAGGCCTTGGTTTTTATTTTGTTCTGCGAGTAAACAATTTTCTTTGAACTATTTAATCCATGTATGCATGTCACTGTTTCCTTCCCCTCCTTACATTGGAACCGAGGCTTATACACTGGCTACATTTCTGGGAATTATTATTCAATACGAGTAGAAACGTGCAAACATTAGGCCATTTCTTTGGTTCTGTGTGAAACTCATTCCACTTCAAGCTGGATTCAGTCCTTACTGTCCTTCAACTCCAGCGATCATTAGGAACCATCTGACCAGCACCCTTTCCTTCACTGGAAAGAATTCCAGGGTATCACAGAAGCTAAAAGTATACAGCACCAAAGGCCTCCCTCCTACCAACCCAATCCTGACCCTACATGTCCCTGAAGTCTGCTGGAGTCACCACTTAAACTAGTTTGCCTAACCAAAAACAACCATACAACTAGTATTAGTAATAGCCACAGTCTATTTTGCTATCGGGTGGTGTGCTTTGTGCTCATTATATGCCAAATGCCTCATCTGCATCTGATCACCCAAGGAGGCGGGTTTTCTTGACTCTACAGCCACGGAAGAGAAGGCTCACGGAGAAACCGACGAAGGCTCTAGGTCAGGGGAGAGCAAAGACTAAGTCAGGCCTGACTCCCAAGGTCCTGATGCACGAGGTACCGCACCTTCCTGACATGATGCAGTTCCTACAAAGGTGAGACCCCAACAGAGGGGAAAGCTTATCAGGACTGCATCAAAGTCACTCTTCTCTATGGAAGAACAAAAGACAAAGATGGTACAGAGGGACTGGTGTCAACTGTGCCTAAGAAGTTCCATTGCCAGGGACATCCTCCAACTTACATGAGGCTGGATCCGATCATGGAGAAGAGACATGGGCAACTTGCTTTGCTTCATGACAACTTTGTATGGATCCTTCAGAACTGTGCCCATTTCCTCTTGAAATTTTTGTAATGATGACTGTTTAATCACACGTGTGTTTCCTGTTTTACAGAAGAATGTTGCCTTTTAATAAAGAACTCCTTTTTGCTTCTGTATCCTTCTTCCCAATGGCATAGGGAAAAGCAAGACTCTGAATTACCCTGGCTTCACCCAAACACCTGCTACATCCATTCCATGTATCCATTTTCAAACTTAAAAGAGGAGGGAAAAAACAAAAAACAAAAAAACTGCCTCTCCTGCACTCATAGACTATGAACTAATCCACCAAACCCAGACACACAAAGGGTTTCAAGAGTTTTCCAAGCCCAATTTCCTGACTGGATGAAACCGAAAAATCAACATCATTGAATGGAACGGAGATTTGACAAATTTCCGACACTTCCTGCTACATCTGGCAAAGAAATCTGGAGCCAACCAGAGCTGATCTATCAATCTACAGAGAGAATCCTGAAGCCCAGAACCCAGGTCGCAGCTGCTGCTTTTTACGGTTATAAGGGTTTGAAAGGACTATTAAATTAGCCAATAAATCCGGGCAAGGGAACCAAATAAGGATAGGTAACACTACCTGGAGAACAATTTGTTAGTGAGGGGGTCCGAAACACATGGGCAACGGAACAGCATGCTGGAGCACAAATGCAGAACCCAAGGTGGTGAGGGCTACGATGCCCATGCCGATGACACCGGGCTCATGGCCTGCTGTGCACGGCCCTGACCACGGCACACGGGCTCGCCCACGTAATCCCCACAGCAGTGTTGCAAGATACAGACTGTTTTTATCCTCATTTTACAGACAGGAAACCAGTGAACAGAGAGATGTAATAACTTGCCCCCAGTCACAGAAATGTCAGAACTAGGATTCACATTCAGATGGTCTAGACTTAGACCTAGTCACTGTATACAGCCACCATGCTAAACATCTCTCTAAAAAGTTTTCTTTGACACTTTGCTGAGTTGCAGCTTCCTAGAGGATATCCCATCAACAGATGTAAGACACACTGAAAGGTAGCTGCCATCTGCCACCAAGGACAGAGGTCAAGCACTGGGCCAGTGATGGGGTCTGACCATCTGACTGGCCCACGCACCTCGAAGGGACTAAGGGAAAGCGCAGACTGAGGTGTGGGTAGAGTTTCCCAGAAAGAAGCCCTGATCTCATTCTGTTATTCCTGGGAAAGACCAAAAAGAGGTCCTTCTGCTGTCAGTCCAAATCCCCATTAAGAAATGTTTCAAAGGAATGGCCAGCGAATGCACTTACACTTTTGAGTTGAAACTACCAACCTATCTGCAAGGCCACTCTCAAACAGCCACTCTCTCCAGGCCACCAGAAATGCAGAGAGGAGAGTTCTCCAGTCTGGGAAGGCTGGTCACTAACGTGTAAAGGATGGGTTTATCTGTTTTAGAGGGTTCACTTACAGTTAACAACGATGAGCTCTCTATAGAAACAACCTGTTTATGGGATCCACCACTACTACTACTTTTCTCAGCACTCTTACCACTACGGGCACTTCTCAGCCCTTTCTCATATAATCCTTGACAGTTTGACTCACCCCCAAACTTCTGCACTTTAGACACCTTTTAAGCCTACCTTTTTCCATACAGCACACATTCGATAGAGCAGAAGTGACAGAGGCCGATACTCACCGAACCACTTAATGTTTGGCTCCACTCTCGCCACCGTGCCAGAAGCCACTGTGGATTGATACTGCAGAGGCTTAATCACTTTGCCACGACTATTCCTAAATTGAGGAAGTAACAGATTCTGGTTGATGACAGAAGAAAGGCAAGAGCAAAGCTTGGTTTCCAGAACACCCTTTCCATCAAAAGGAACTTTTTTCTTTTTTTGGTTTTAAATGATCACGAAACACAGATTTCAGTAAACAAAAAGTACTTCTACATTTGAACCAGATTGTTTAAAAGTCATTTAACCTCTTGCAACAGAGCACGTAATGATTTCTGCTGGATGAATAACAAATAATGCTGATGTTTAAAAATCTGTTTACTGTTTATTTGTCTTTAAAAAAGCCACATACTTGAGTTTTTTGGGTAATTATTTGAAGACTGGCTTAAATGAATTTTAAGTAGAGGGTGATTTATGCTGGAACTCAAAATTCTAACACAAACAGCAGAGTAGGTGACTAAGGCAGATTAAGTTCATTGACGTTTGTGTTTTAGACCCATCTTTCAGAACGGACTAAGAATCTAATTACCAAACAAATTAAGACCAGCTAGCAAAATGCCAGGCTCAGCAAGTCCCTGTGGTAGAGGCTGCCTCAGCAGAACTCACAGTTGTGATGAGTTTCCAAGTGCCATAATGTTGTGATCTAAAGTTTCGCATTAAAAAAACAAGTTTTCTGGCTGCTTTCATAACTACAGTCCTATATGCTTTGTTAAAGAAAACCAGATTTCTACTTGAGGGATATTTAACTTGAGATTTAATGCGCTATCCATGGAGGCTGAGGCCATTGAGAATGAAACCTCCTTTGGTCGTACAGTGTTGTGACGCAATCACTATTTCACTACCAGCTACCCACGTCTTGAACCAAAAATTCGCCATTTATCTTTTTTATTTATTTATTTATTTGACAGACAGAGATCACAAGTAGGCAGAGAGGCAGGCAGAGAGAGAGGAAGAAGCAGGCTCCCTGCTGAGCAGAGAGCACGATGTGGGGCTTGATCCCAGGACCCTGGGATCACGACCTGAGCCAAAGGCAGAGGCTTTAACCCACTGAGCCACCCAGGGGCCCCAAAAATTCGCCATTTATCTTAACAGCGCCCCCATAAGATGATATTTGAAAATATGCTATTCCTATCTGGGGGATGAGGTGGGGATTAGGTCTGAGCTAGGAATCCATGGCACGAAGGAAAGGAGAGGATGGCAGTGTGGAATGCTTACCTGCGCTCCTTTTGCCGGTACATATTCAGGCGCCGGATTGTGGCCCGGTCCCTCATGTTTTGGCCTCCTGCTCCCTGCACTCGATCTAGGAAAGACAAAGCAGACCGAAAACTATTTGATCACCAAGTTTAAGTATGGTTACTGCCTCAAACACACCAACTAATTCACTCAAAGGAGGCAATCTGCCACTTCGCTGCAAAATGTCTACTCTCTCCCTATTATCATTCCAATGGAATTCTTATCACTAGACGCTACCTGGTCTGACAAAGCTGACCTAATCTTTGATCCTCAGTATGACTGTGTTTGATAAGAGTTAGTCATTTTGAGTATTAACTGTGGCACTGTGGGACCCACATTTACAGGCATCACCTCATGTAATCCACGAAATAATCCTATAAAGAGAGATACATTATCCTCATTCTGCAGGCTAAGAAACTGAGGCACAGGTGGCCAGGCACCTTGCCCATGATCACACAGCTACCTAATGGCAGAGCCAGAATCTGAACAAAAACATTCCATCACCATCTATGCTCTAACTGTGGGTCTCGGCTGAGCCCACTACATGCAGGGCACCACAGAGACCACAATTTTGATACTTAAGTGTTCCTTATGTACGAGTTTCTTAATTTCCTAATGTTTTAGTTTAATCAACAGCTAAGTAGGGATTTTTGCCTTACATCTCGGAGAGAAAGCGAAGGACAAATAAGCATGCTGATACTAGCCTAGCTTTTCCTTTTGGGGATATCTTCAAGTCACCCGTCTACCCCTGAAGTGATACAGTAGAAAACAGGCTGAAATCCCAGCACTGGTGCTTCTACTGCTCACCAAGTGTGCCAACTGTGATGAGCCACTTCCCCAATTTTGGCTCCACCTCTTTACCTATATCATAACTTCTCAGGGCCCTTTTAGGTCTAACAATCTAAGATTCCAGTCTACACCAATTGAATAATTTATCAGCAATCCAGAGAAAACATTCCATGGAATTTGTTCAAGTCCTCAAAAACTTTAAACCATATTTTAAAACAAAGTTCCATTAACTAAACCCAATAGAAAAGACTCCCCCAAAGACTATCTTGTTCATCCTGCAGGTGGAAACTCAACAAAACTCATAAACATCTCTAAAAGTATCTTTATTGAAATGTTCATTAGTTATCTATCTGTAGGGTTTTCTGTGCCCTTTAACAGGTGGGATGACTCCAAGATCCAAGTGTATGATCCCTTTCTCATTTAAATGGTCCAAGCAAGAGTGGCAGGCACGTGTGGTAAAGTGTGAAACGCCAGCTGGGTCGACCTACTTGTAATCTGATTTTACCTAATTTACTTCTAACAATTCCCTGAGCTGGAAAGCTGGAATCACACAAGACTGAAATACGCTGGGGGAGGGACTGACATACACGGGAACATGAGAGGAGGTCAAGATCACTGTCTCTTCCAACGCAGAGCTTCCCAGTCTCCGCACCTCACAACTGGAGACGCCCCAAGGATGCCAGGCCTAAGTGTTCACTTTCCCCGACGTTAGACCGGGTGCGTGTCACCTGGCCCTGAGAAGCGTGCAAGATGTCAGCATTCCTCAGTGCCTCCGAATGAACAAACCACCTTCTCCCTTCTCGTCCCGAGTAGCCGCTCGGCTCGAGGCCACTCCAAGCAACGCCGCCGGTGTCCCTCCTTCCCCCTCGACCCCCTCCGAGCCCTCCCCACCAAGCTTCCTCCAAGCTCCACCCTCCGCGAGCCCCGCCGCCTGTACCAGGGTTTGTGCTGGCCTTGGAGGGGTTGATGGTGCTCCGTCCTTTGTACTTGGGCTTCACCATCTTGCCGACGGGACGGTAACCGGAGCGTTAGGCCAGGTCTTGGACGACTACACGAGATCCTAACTTCCCCGGCCCTGCAGTAAGCGACCCTCGGGAAACAGACTTGACCACGTGGGCGCGGGCGACGTCACTTCCGCTCGCGCGCCCCTTGCTTCCCCCGCGCGACATCCTGCGAACGCGCGGCGCGCGCCGCCGTTCTCTTGACTCCGCCCCGGTCCCGGCCGCTAAGCCCTCACCCTGCGTGAAGCCTCCGCCCCTTTCGCTGCCTAGCAACCGCCAAGCCGCTCCTCCCCAGCGGCTGCCTCCGTGCCGGGCACGCGCGGCCCCTAGCTCCTAGTGGGTCCACCCCCCACTTCCCAGGTCAATAGCACAAGCTTAAGTTCAATTATCTCCTGAGGTTGTCCTGTAACCCTTCCAAAAGTGGCTGACCATATAGCAGCCAAATATGAATCAAACCTCATCACCCTTCTTAAAACTCCAGTCGCGCATCATCGCACTTAGAGAAAGAGAGAGAGAAACTCAAAACTCCTAGCCATCCGTACAGAATTCTGCAGGATCTGGGGCCTGCCTATTTATCCGACCTCATTTGTACCTCCCTCCCTCTGATTATTCTGACATTTACACTGGATCCGTCCACCTGAGTCACTCTTCCTTGAACCTTTCATAGCAAGTTCGTTGTGGTCATTCTCTTCTGGGCTGGGATGTCACCTACTGGTAGGGTTGCAAGATTTCACAAAGAAAAATACAGGATACCCAGTTAAATTTGAATTTCAGATAAATAACAATGTTTCGTGTAAGTATGTCCCATGCATTTTTTAGGACATAATTTTACTTAAAAAAAAAAGTAATAGTGTATCTGAAATTCACATTTAACTGGGCATCCAGGATTTTATCTGGCAGTCCCTTCTACTGGGAGAAGACTTTCCTGTCTGACATTTCCAAATCAGCCATCTTCTGCTCTTCAGCTGTTATTCTGTTTTATTTATTTCATGGCATTTATCACTAGCTGAAATTATGTTATTTACAGGTTTATCTGAGCTTCCCCAAAACTAGAATGTAAGTTTCTTGAGAGCAGAGACCTTGTAAGTTTGTTCACTACTGTAACTTCAATACTTAGAATAGCACTTGACATACAGTAAGGACTTAATAAATATTCACAGAATGAAGGAATGAATAGATGGCGTTTTTAGCTCAGCCTGTTGTAACAAAACACCGTGGACTGAGTGCCTTAAACAACAAACATTCGTTTGTCACAGTTCTGGAGGCTGGGAAGTCCTAAGTCAGAGTGCCCGCATGGTTGCATTCCTAGAACTCTCTCCCCAGCTTGCACACAGCTGTCTTCTCACTGTGTCCTTAGAGTGGAGGGAGGAGGACTCCAGTCTCTTTTCCTCTAGTTTAAAGGGCACTAATCCCATCACAGGGGCTCCACCCTCAGGACCTCATCTAAACCTAATTACCTCCCACAAGCCAACATCCTCTTGTTGGGAATTAGAGCTTCAGTGGATGAATTTTAGGAGAACACAAACATTTAGTCAATAGCAGATGGGAATGCTTCTTGCCCTAAAGGTAAAACCCAGCAGTTGCTACTTCTATAGCCAAAATACGGAAAATCTCTAGATGCTTGTGTTTCTTTTTTTTTTTTAAGATTTTTATTTATTTATTTGACAAACAGAGATCACAAGCAGGCAGAGAGGCAGGCAGAGAGAGAGGAGGAAGCGAGCCCTCCACTGAGCAGAGAGCTCGATGTGGGGCTCGATCCCAGGACCCTGAGATCATGACCTGAGCTGAAGGCAGAGGCTCAACCCACTGAACCACCCAGGTGCCCTGATGCTTGTGTTTCAACCAAGAAGGCCTCCTTCTGTTTTTTGCCCTTCAAGTTGTCAGAAAGTGCCCATCGCTGTGCCTTGAGGATAGGCCAGAGAAGAGGTGGTTAGGTAGGAGGAAGGTTGATTCTCACCTGCGGTGTAGCTCAGTCCCTAAAAACAAACAACTTGGTATAAAGCGAGTACTCTGTGGGGTGGGGGTGGAGGGAGGATCGAGTCTTTGTTTTCTGAGTCTGAAACAAACCAAAAAACATTCTTCGGAGAGCAAAAGCAGGTTACATCCTGGACGGCAGTGGGAAAGATCTTCTCTTCCTTGAGATTCCCTTTTACTACCCCAAGGACAAGTATCATGAGATTAAACACAACTTTGCTGCAAAGGCCCTGACTGAGACATGGTATCCCAAAGGAGTATTTGAGAGCCAGTCAGAAACAACCTCATGCCCAGTGAGGATCCAAAGATGTCCCCCTCTTCCTCACACTGTCCCTTTGCCCCCCCCCCCAAACGCGGATGTAATAGCCCATTCCTGGAGAAAAGACTAGGATAATGTGTTTCTGATGCCTCAGTTTGGTTCGAACCAGAATAAACACGAATGGCAAAAATCAGCCCATGAGCTCATTCAGGCTTTGATCAGAGACATAATTTCATTATGAAATTTTGAATCAGGCTGTTGTGAAGTCTTGCCAAGGAGTTTCATTTTCCCAGATGATATGGTGGGTTGTTTCTCTCCTGTTCTCATACTCAGCTGCGTTTATCGTATGAACTTCCCATCTATTTTTATAATCTGACCCATCAATCCTTTTACAAGTATTTGCCGATCCCAACAACCAACTTCAGTTCAACTGGCCAATAATACGTTTGATCTATGAAGGTCAGGCCAAAGTTGTTGGTTTGGTTTGCCTGCCCTGCTCATGTAATTGTAATACATTGACTATTTTCCCCCTCCTCCATCCTGTCATGGTCATCAGAGGAGGCAAGACGTACCTCCTGGCCTGTGATTCCTCAACTTTTAAACAGATGTATTTATTTAACTACCTTGAAAGGTTACACTATGGTCATATGAATTACGGTATATGAAAGCATTACAGACATGCTACACATCATGCATATGGGCTGTCTGATCTTTTCCTCCAGACCTGTGGTTAGATCTTCCTTTCCTGGCTCTGGAGCCTCCAGATCCCTGGAAGCTTGCTCCCAGGAACCACAGGTTGATCTGAATGAAAAGATCGAAACAGGAACCGGCTGGAGATGCCACCTTTCTGATACAGCCTCATGCCAAGTTCTGATAGGAAAGATGGGGCAACCGTGTTCACAGGAACTGGAGAATCTTGCTTGACCTCACGTTCTTCTTTGTTCGGTAAAAACGTTTTCTTTAGGATCTAACGGGCAAGGAACAACAGCAGCTTCCTCAGTAGCATTTTTCAAAGTGTGGTCTGAAGACCACCAGCATCAGAGCCACATAGCTGATAACAAATGCAGACTCCTGGGTTTTGCCCCAGAGCTACCAAAATCAAACTCACTGGACCTGGAAAGGGGGTGGGGTGGGGTAGATATGCATTTTAATGAGCTCCTCAGGTAATTCTGGTAAGCAGCAGATCTGAAAAGCAATTGCTTTCCCCAAAGTCACCCTGAGGCTTTCTGACAGCTGACCAGAAGGCAACACTAGGAACACAACACCCTCCTTCCCCACCTGCCTTAAATCCTTTTTTCTTGCAAAGCCAGGGTGAGGAAGGCTGCAGCAGTGTCTAATGCACTCTGAAAATATATGTCTTGGCTCTGCCCCAAATGCCTTGATATTTATGCTGTAGCCCAAGGGTCGTTATCCTTTGGCAACGCTCCACTGTAAGGCCATTAACTCTTAATTAATGCCAGCTTGTTGGTTTATCCTTCCCAGTTGAACTGAGAGGAGGCTTCTCTATTCAGTCCCCTGTGTCTGTCCTCTGGCAAGTGCCTGATGAATTGGCCCCCACCGGCTGGGGCCAAGGCTTGGGCCCCTGGCTGGCTGCTGCTCAGTGTGAAACAGTTCTTGGGCCCACATCCCCCCCTCCCAACCCCAGCAGAGGCTCTGGGACTCTGGAAAAACAGAGAAGCCCCCGGAAGATAAGGTTCAGGGTTTCGTTGTTTTGCATCATCTGTACAAAACAAAAAGAGGGAGTCCTCAGTCTATAACCTCAACAGTTCATAAGGGAATACAAGAAAAAGAAGGTGTGTTAACTTTGAGTTTTGTAGGCTAGGTTGCCCATCGTTTTCAGTCTAGGATGCCTGGGAAGTTTGGGGACAAGAGTCCAGCTAGCTGGTAGGCCGAAGGGCTCACCTCTGGGAACCTCAGGAAGCTTCTCCACATGAGCGATGTATCTGGTCACCACTTCTAAGTGGGAGAAACATGGTCTGTATTGGTCTTGGCGTTCATCTTCTTGCTGGGCAGGGAGCTCTTCAAAAAGATCCCTAGATTAAGCCTCAGAAAAATAACTAGCAGCATTTTGGTCCTTCCTATCACTGAATCCCTGTGGCCCTCAGCAGATTCCACTTATGAAAACCTGAGAAGCAATTTTATGAGAGGCTATTAATGGCTTCTAATTTTTGGCCTAGTTTAGATAACTCAAAATTGCTGGCTGCGTCCTAAAAAATGGATCCAGAACACACACTGATGTGGGAATTTAAAGTGTAATTCCAAATCGTAGGTAATTGTTTAAGCTCCGAAGAGACTGAAGGGCCCATATTAAGTCATCTCCCCAGGATCAGTGTGTTTCCTATTACACTTGATATCTATCTGTCCAATGATCCTTTTGATTTTTAAGCCGTTAGACTAAATCTGTGTGTAATTCTTTACCCCCTCTTCTCCTGCCTACCTCCCCCCTTTTCCTTAGGAAAACACTTCTAAAAATGTTAACCAGGTCCCTTGGATTGTTTCCAGAAGAATAATATCACGTTAAAGAATCTGAAAAGCCAACTCCTGAAACCAGTGTGTCAGAGGGCCTCTGTCTGTCAGAAGGTCATTCT
Organism: Taxidea taxus jeffersonii; assembly: GCA_003697995.1. Taxonomy (NCBI): domain Eukaryota; kingdom Metazoa; phylum Chordata; class Mammalia; order Carnivora; family Mustelidae; genus Taxidea; species Taxidea taxus. The sequence continues at coordinate 17,944 of ML097429.1, forward strand.
TGCCCTAGAGGCGGCTTCTGCCCAGCAAGACACTAAGGTTTTCCATGGCCTCCTGCAACCCTCTTGCCCCCTTGTCTGGTCTAGTCTAGACTGGAAACAAAATCTGCCTCCGGAAGTAGAGACGAAGGCTGAGGTGTAGAAGAAAGTCAGGATGAATACCGTTTCAAGCAGCAGAGGAAGAACAGATCAAAATCTTGATTTATGTAACTTTATAGAGGCTTGATTAGAAAGTGACAAGTCTGCCACTCCCCCATCTTGGTGGGGTGGAGGGGGGGACAATCCTTCTGACTCAATGTAAAACCAGGTTGGAGGAAAATTCCAAATGCTTTAAAGTTCCCTTTGAGAGACTTCAGAGTTGATCATTTTGCTTCCTAACAGAGCAGGGCAAATCCCCCTGATTGCCTGGACATGATGTGCCCAGGATCCGGTGACTCAGGTTTCTGCTGCATACCCCTCATTCCGACCCACCCCACGGGTGTACCAGGCATAAACCAAGGAGGCAAAACACAGCCTGTCCACCAAATCCTTCCAGCTGCCTTTTTTCTATGGCCCACAAGCTGGGAACAATCTTTACATTTTTAAATAGTTGAAAGAATCAAAATAAGAATATTGTTTTCTTGGGTCAACTGGGTGGCTCAGTTGGTTAAGCATCTGACCCTTGATAATCCGCTCAGGTCTCCATCTCAGGGTCATGAGTTCAAGCCCCACTTTGGGCTCCACTTTGGGTGTGGCGCCTACTTAAAAAAATAAATAAGGTTTTGTGACACGTGAAGATGACATGAAATGCAAGTTTCAGTGTTTGTAAAGTTTTATGGGAACATAGCTCCACCATTGGTTTACATGTGATCTACACCTGCTTTTTTGCACGGCAAGGACAGAGATGAGCAGCTCTTGGCTCTCTGCAGGAAAAGCTTGCCCATACCCCGTGCTAGGTGTCTGGTGTATGCTCTGTGCATTGCGCAGCCATGTACCGGACTCTAGCGGGCTATCAGCTGCCACTGCCCTCTGAGAGTGAACCCTGTCTGTCCCTATATGAAGGTACATTTAGGTTTGTTTGTTTGTTGTTTTTTTTCTGAACTAGGGGATTCAAACAAGGGGGTTGGCTGCACCCCCGAATGCAGGTGATACCTTAGTGGATTAGCAGGGGGCTCTCTACAGAGCTTTACATTTCCTGGGGAGGGGGCAGAGGGAGCCTTGTGTAGGGGAAAGGGGGGTCTGGGTGGGGCAGCAGGGGTCTATCAGTCCCCTGGCAGATCCCTGGGATTTTTTTTCTGGGCGCCAAAGAGAATGAAGCTTCAACCAGAAATCCAAAGAGCCCCTTTGCCCAGGATCTTTATGGGACCACCTTTGGTGACCTTGAGGCCAAGTACAACATAGGTAGAGAAGAGACTCTCAGCTTGGCCCAAAGTGGCTCTGGTACCTGGGAATCTTCAGGAGCTTCTCTCAGCCCGGGCGACTGTAGGAACAGAGCATCACAAGGCAGTCCATGTCCCCCTGGCCTGACACTGGCCCCCAGTGTGTCGGCCATGCTAAGGCATTCTTGAACAGCTTCACGAGCAATGGACCCTGGTGAGGGGCTGAAAGGGAGAGGCAGAGCCTGGCAGGATGGCTGTGAGGCCCCTCTGGCATTAGTGGTGAGCTCATGGGATCCGTCCCCTGGATCCCATTCCTCTTCCCAATAAACAAGTGAGATCTGAACAGGCTGGGAATCACGGCATGAGGAAGAGCATGTGCAAAAAATGTGAGTTTTCATCCCATGGGGTGGTAGTCCAGCCAGACTTCCTGTGTTCTGGTCCTGGCTCCACCATTCATCAGCTGCGTGCCCTCAGTCACATACATTCACCAGTTTATGTCTCGGTGTTTTCCTCGGCAAAATGGGCATGAGCACAGACTTCACCTGGCAGGGCTGGGCTGAGGATTAAGTGAGGCGATGCAAGTAAAAGGCAGAGAGTAGCGTCAGAGCTGGTTAAACGTTTGCTATGGTTATTACTAGTAAGCTTCAGACAGCACACACACCTTGCTGGGACGTGGGTAAGAGCAGGGAATGCAGCTAGGAATCGCACAGTGCCTGCTCTCAGGACCTGGCCTGTGGCTGGGGGCATCAACATGGGTGTGTTTCATACAGAGAGGGGAGGAGAGAGCCGCAAGGGGAACATCTTTGCACAATTCTTTGGTCTGGGTATGAGATATAAGTAGAAGATCCACAGATAAGAGCAGGGGGAAAGCACATTTTAGGGGGAAGGAACAGCACAGACCAAAAAACTCTGAAAGTTCATTTGTACAGCCCCAGTGAGTAGTTCTGAATAGGTAAATAGACAGGAGAGGGAGGGAGTGACTGGTGATGACCGGCAAGTTGGGTTGTCCCCCCTGGGGGTGGCCAAATGACCAAAAGATCAAGGTCAGATTTCTTTTGGTTCAGGGTCCTCAGGAACTTTGATTTTGGCCTTACTTTTGCTCCCAGAAGGAAAAAACAGTAGTCACGATTAATAATTATGCTCTCTGGGGATAAGAGGACAACAAACCCACTCAAGGGGGACCTTCCCAACCATTCACTTTTTTTTTCATTCATTCAACAAACGTCTAGGCCAAATGCAATTGGTGGAAAGTGCAGGGGAAATATGTGCTGGGAAGAACATCAAAAGGAAAGATGGGAAGGGCCCTAGAAAAGCTCTCAGGAGAGTGGAAATGCCCACTCAGTCGACATGAAGAGCAATCAGGAAGACCAGGAAGTTGAATAGGTTGTTTGGTTTTGTGTTTTCTTTTTTCTTTCTTTTTGTTTTTAAAGAGGGAACTAGGCAAAGGGCAAGCCATGGGAATGTGATGATGAGAATGTGCTTGCGAGAAATCGAGCTGCAATGTCTGGGGACATTCGGTTGGTTTGGTGGCAGGAAAAGAATTATAAATATGCATGGTAGGAAAATACCTCGTACAATAAAGTACCTTGTGAGAGCAAGTGAGAGGGCAGGAGAGACTTCAAACATAGTCTATCAGCAGCGGTCCTACCCCTGGGAGAAAAACCACGTATGGTCGTTGCCAGGCTTCCAGCCCCCCGGGGCGGATCCCAGGAGGCCGGACGGGATGGGTTCTCTGTATCTCACTGGCACAGGCAGCTGCTGCTGGGCCATCATCAGGCTTTTGTGTTCCAGGTGCTGCTCCCCACCCTCCACTCAGAGCCCAGCACTTGCGGTGGCCCGGCAGGCCCTAACGCCACTCAGCGCCCAGAGGGAGGTGGCTCCGGCTTCAGTCCAATCCCAGAGTGCGGCTCACTCTGGGCTTTGCTCTGTCATGAGCTCCCCTATCCCACAGCGCCTTGGATCCAGGGAGCCCCAGAGCAGCCCGATGCCATTAAGGGTGTGATTTCCTCATGCCCCTGGCGGTCAAGAGCACAGATGCCAGTCACTGGCTCAGCTCAGGAATCATTATCCAAATGCAAAGCCCTCGGAGATAAATAAATGCAGTGATAGAAATGTTCAGGTTAAAATGCCAGGTTCTGGGGCGCTGGGTGGCTCAGTCGTTAAATGTCTGCCTTCAGCTCAGGTCATGATCCCAGAGTTCTGGGATCGAGCCCCGCATCGGGCTCCCTGCTCAGTGGAAGCCTGCTTCCGCCTCTCTCACTCACCCTGCTTGTGTTCCCTCTCTCGCTGTGTCTCTCTCTGTCAAATAAATAAATAAAATCTTAAAAAAAAAAAAAAAAGCCAGGTTCTGCAATTGTGAGCCGGCTCTTCACGTGGCCTTCACCCCTAGGCCCTCCTGCGTCCATCCTCCAGCATGAGACGGTGGAGTTCAACGGCCTGAGTGTCCATCCTCATGTGCCCCCAAGATAGGCGCAGGGCTCACAGACCCAGAGCTCACAGATCCACCCACCCCACCGCCTGAGCCTCTTTCCATGTCAGTGCCTTGCTGCAGCTCCTAATCCTTGACAGGACACTTCTCATGGTCCCTGGGATTGTAACATCCTTATTGTGACCACCTTTGCCAAGTGAGCTTTCCAGGGCTGGCCTGGGAAAGCACTTTTCTTTGTTCCTGGAGCTGTCAGCTTGTTTGACAGGCTTGGATCTGGTCTGGCTGTTCCAGCATCACTTAACCCCCTCCACTGCCCCCAATCCCTGATCCCACCCCCCCAATCCTGTTCCCCTGCCCTGAAGGCTGCCGGCTTATTCCTTTTGGAGATGAACTCATTGTTGACTTTAACTCACTTCGATGTTTCCCAGGGAAGCATGCTGGCGGGAAGCCCACCTCAGCTCCTTGAAGAAGACAGCCGGGCTAGTGCCAAGACTGGGTGCCAGGGGCCTCGGAACTGCCAAAATGCCTCCCATTTTATGGATAGGCCTGGCTCGACCTGAACACATTCCAAGTATTTAATCAGCAGCCCATGGTACATATTGGGTTGCAGAGGGAGCCCTCAGAAGCCAGCCTTTTTGGCCAGAGGAAGGAGCTGGCCTTCTCCATGGGCCAGGCTGATGCTCAACAGATGGCAAAAGTATATCTCAATCACAATAATCAATAATCAAAGGCTGGCAGCTGGTGTGGCCTGGCCCGAGGGGCCCTGGGGGGCTTGGCTCTGCCCTCTTTCCCACACCAGCCTGAGTCTAGCCAGGAATCCATCTCACCCACCTCCCTGCACCAAGCTCCGGGAGAGCGAACAGGCAAGGGAGGAGCCATATTTCACATACTTTCTCTTTCAAAATGTAGCTCTGTTTCGCAATTTCCTACTTAAGTTCTGGAAGGCTCTAGGGTAGGACCCAAGCCACCTTCTCTAGCCACTGGCCCGGGTCTTTTATCCTTCTTACCACCGACCTGGTGGCAGGCTGGAGGTGCCAGAGAAAGGGGGTCCCAGTTCAGCAAGTCTCCCACCTTCCCTATCCGCGGCTTCTCGTGTGGGGTCTCTGCGGCGATGCTGAAGGAGCCTCAACCCAGCCTCCAGGCAAAACCTGTTTATTCTTCACCCCATGTCGGTTCTTTCCCTCGGGAGAGCCAGGAGGTACACCACACCAAAGCAGGTGCGCCCAGCTCTGGTATGCTCGGCCTCAGCAACCCCGGGGGGAATCTAATCTTTAGATCTCCTCTACTCTCCTAGAACAAGGCTTTTGTTCCCGCTCATTTGTACCAGCCAGGCAGGGCTCTAACCCCTTTGCCGTGAATCTCTTTAATCCTCCAAAATGGCACTTGTGCTCTCTGGTGGCTTTTCCGCTTCCTTACCACCTTCAGGGGGGTTTTCACCAGCGGTCCGTGTAAGTCCGGTCTGGACCACGGCTGGAGGAGTCAGGGCACGCAGGTGGCACCTCTGTGACTGGCCCTGGCTCAAAGGCTTGAATGGGGCCCAGGAAGTTGACCCTTTTCCTAAATTCTCTCTCAGTCCTTCCAAACCAAACCAAACAAACCAGAGAGGGGGAAATAACTGCTTAAAAAAACAAATCCAGAAAACAACTCCATCACTCAAAATACTGAAGTGGAAAACAAATCCATGCTCTAGAGACTTGATCTGAAACATACCAGAGCTGGCACTGGGAAAGGTGGCCAGAAATGTCTTAGTCCAGGCAGAAATGTGACCCTATGGAGGGCAAAGCTAACACTTCCCAAATGACAATGTGGGAACATAACAGCCACATATGAATCATGGGCTGTGTTTGCCTAAACCGAGTAGGGAATCTCAACAGGACTCTCTCTCTCTGCTCACTCTAAAACTCACCAGGTGGGACTTCTGGTCAACCCGTACGGTCTCCAGTCCCAGATGAGCTGCTTTGGGGGCTGTGTGCCCCCATCATGAAACATAATTGAACCCCATCATGAAACATATACCTCATTGCCAGCTCAAAAAAAAAACCAAAACCATTCTTAGTCCTGAAAGGATAAGAGTGAGACAGTGGTGAGACAGGTCCGGGCGGGCTAACTTTTCAGGGGGGGGGGCTGGAGTCCCACTGGGAAGTACCCAGCATATTGGTATCAGGATACTCCCCTCCCACCAGTAATTCTGCAGGCGTAGAAGCTCAGGACCCACAGAAGCCCATGTTATGTTCCTTTCCTCAGTGGCCTAGAGCTTCACGAGCAGCTCTAGAAGGCACAAGGAGATGATGCAGAGAAGGTGAATGCCTTAGAGTGTCACCAAGGTGATGTAGGAGATGCAGGAGGATTCAAATCATTCCAGGTTCTAAGATTCTGATTTTTGCTTTGATGTTGTTTTAGAGGAAAGCTTAAGGCAATGCTTCTCAAATGCTTAACATGCATGTGAAGGACTTGGGGACCTGAACCAGATTCAGAGTCTTTAGGTTGAGGAGAGGAGTGAGATTCTGGACTTTTAGGCTCTGAGGTTGCTGATCCACAGCCACACATTGAGCATCCAGGACCTAGGGGATGTGGGAGATTAGGGCACATCAGAGCCAGAGGCAGCCAAGATGTGGAGGGGCTGAGGCTGATGCCCAGAAGAGAGACTAGAATCAGAGGCTGAGGTAGGAAAAGAGACACAGTGGTGAAAAGAGAGACAGACGAGGACAGAGCCAGAGAACAGGGAGGGGCAGAGGCAGAGACCAAAACCGGAGATGGAAGACAGATGACCAGAGAGATGGCAAAGATAGCATCAGGTCAGGGAGAGAGGGCCATGAGCAGCTGGACCCCAGGATGTAGCTCAGTCTCCATATCCTGGCTTGCAGTGAGGAGGCTATCCAGTATGGGTGGGAAGAGCCCCACAGAGGTCAGGGGCACACACCTGAGATCCCCCACCTTCCAAACCTCCATCCTTCCCTCACCTGCACCAGCCTCTCCTGGCTCTCATCTAGCTGTCCCTCCACTGGGAGCCTTCCACTACTGATTTTTCCCTTTCTTCTCTCGTGGATTCAACCTCTTTCTCTAAACTGGATGCTTCCCAGTTTAAATATTTTAAAGTCTTTCCCACCTTAAAAAAAAAAAAAAAAAAGGAAAGGAAAGAGAAGGGAATGGAAGGGAGGGGAAGGAAAAAAGACTCTCTCCACCCTCATCTCTCTTTCCAGTCCCCCTCGGGCTTCTCCCTATTTCTTAGATAAACTTCCTGAAGGAATGGTACATACTGATTTCGGCCCCCGTGCCTGCTCTGAATGGCTCCTGTTGAGGTTACCATTGGCACACGAGTTGTAAGTCTGATGGACAATTTCCAGTCTTTGTTTACTTGGTCCCTGAGCACCTTAAGCCCTCATGATCTCTCTCCTGCTTGCGGACTCCCTCGTTCCCTCTCCTCCTCCTGCTCTGCCTTCTCTGCTGATTGATCCCCATCTTCAGAAATTTGTACCTGGAGGGTCGCACAGCTGAGTGCCCAGCCTTCTCTTCCTCCAGCTCTCATTTTATGCTATCTCTTCCAAACCCTCAATTACCTTCTCTACATCAGTTCATGCTCCAGCTCCAACTTGCCCCGTGCAGGCCAGACCTCCGCTTGTGTCTACACACTATCTACTCGCCATGGTCACCAGGATGTCTCAAAGGCACCACGCACTCAACGTGATCAAAACCTTGTCTTCCCAAACCAGTCTTCCTGACCAATTCCCCATCTCAGAACACTGAACCATCACCCTGAGGGTGTTCAAGCCAGAAACGGAGACTCTGTCCTTGACCCTTTCTCTCCCCTACTTTCCTCTTCCACCTCCAGTTTATCACTAAACTCTGCCAACTTTATTCTCCAAATGCCTTGGGACTTTATCCACTTCTCTCCATTTCCACCCTAGTCCGTGTCTCCAACACCTCTCACCTGGATGACAGCAATAGCCCCCATGCAGCTTCCCTTCAATCTGCCTTGTACACTACAGCCATCAGAATTTGTATTTGTATTTGCAAAATACAAATCTGTTCATCTTGGCCTGCTGCTTAAAACTATTTAGCAGCTTCCTCTGGCTCTGAGAATAAAGACCCAAATCCAGGAGACCTTTCTAGAATCATCTCACCTCACTTGCCCTCCAGACCTTCTAGCTATATTGCTCTTCCTTCAGTTCCTTGAACACCAATCTCCTTTCTGCCACAGGACATTTGCATGTGCAATGCCATCTATACAGAGCTCTGCTGTCCAACACAGTAGCCACTAGCCACGTGTAGCTAGTGAGCCCTTGAAACATGGCTGGTACAACCAAAGATCCAAATCATTAATTTACCTAATTTTAATTATTAAATTTAAAATTTAAAATATAGTCTGTTCAATCCTTGGAAAACTGTTAACTCTTCCTGAAGCAGGAATTCGGTATGTGAGTCTACTTTTCCATTTTTATGAAATCTAAATCAAGTCAAGTCATTTCTGGTGAAAACTTAGTGTCCAAATTAAGATATGCTGGGAAGTGTGAAAATACACAGAATGTTGAAGACTTAGCTTGAAAAAAAAAAAGGAATGTGAAAGATGTTAATAATTTTTATATTGATTACACGTTAAAAAGATAACATTTGAGCATATACTTGGTGTAATAGTAATTAAATAAATGGCTATAATTAAAATGAACGTCACCTGTTGCTTTTTTGCTCATTAGATGTGGCTACTAGAAAAATTTTAAATTATGTCAGTGGCTCATCTGGTATTTCTATCAGACAGCACTGGTCTAGAACACTATTCCTTCTCTTTGTCTTAACTCCTACTCATCCTTAAGAGCTTGGCTCAAATACCACCTCCTCTGAAAAGCTTCCCTGAGATAAAGTCTTATTTTTATTTACTTTTATAGCTCTGTGTATGTGCTAGTGGTTGTCTGGTCTCAACCCCACCCATTGGTAATAACACATTTATTGGGATGATCCTTTGGTTCATGCCTGTCACCCTTAACCAACTTCTAACTCCAGGAGAGCAAGGTCTATGCCTGGTTCCCCCTAGAAACCCCTCAGTCCAGGGCCCATATGGCACATACAGTTGTCAGTGGACACTTGAGAACACCACAGGAGGTCATGCTGTCCACTGTCCTGTCCTTGGATCCAACAGTCCCCAACCATCTTGGAGAGCCTGAGCACCGTCCCCCCCAGGGTGTCACTACAGTACTCTAGGACTCAGAGTCTACCTCTCCCGGATGGGAAGTCTTCCTTAATAGGGGACCAGCGTCCCTCCTGTGACAAGCTGGCCAGGACCTTGGTTCCCTCCATAGACATGATCAGAGCAGAGCTTCTTAAACTTGAAGGCAGGTGCCAGTGACCCAGGACCTCGTTGTAATGCAGACTCTGGTTCATCAGGTCTGAGATGGGACCTGAGACTCTCCCTTCTAAGCTGCCCAGGGATAACGTGGATGCTGGTCCACAGACCACACTCTGAGTGACAAAAAAGGCTGCAGAGAACCTGGTTATCACCCTCAGAGTAGCCTCAAAGTTTTCCTGCTCTGGGCCTTCTGCCCAGGGGCCCATGAGGGGGTCTCTCAACATTGAGCCCTGTCTGTCCTGTTTCCCAGGTAACCCACCAATCCCTGTCCCCTGTGAAGGAATGTGGTGCCTGTGGCTACCATTGTCATTTGGTTTTGTTTTTAATTTGAAATAAACCTGTGAACAGTTTTCAGAGTCAGGGCAGCCCTGATATGGATCGTGGGCGTGTAACAGTACTCTCCAAGGATAAAGTCACACAGCTGGAAATGCCGAACAGTCCTCAAGCTCTGGCTCCTGTCTGCCATGCTGGGCTGATCCTATCAGCTCCTCCAGAAGGATCCACTCTCTTTGGGCTTGGATGCTGGGAAACGTTCCCTCTGACATGTCCCTTGGGAGCATCCCAAGCCAAGTCTGTGTCACTGGGCCCTCTACCAGGCAAAGGGGACCCCCTCTACCTCCCCACCCTGTTCCTGCGGTGATTTCCGAGAGATAGAAGTGTCTTCCGGTGGCCTTGGTTGTGTGTGTGTGTGTGTGTGTGTGTGTGTGTGTGTATGTTGGTTGCATGTTTGGACATGGGCCCTGTGTGTGCGTGTCTGTGTCCATATATGTATGGAGAGAGTGTACAGGTTTTGCCCCCAGCGCTCCAGTTCGGTAAAGCTTCCATCACACAGAGCAGCGCTGGCCTGGAGGTGACGAACATCCCTAGGTGGGCCCTGCAGGCGTGACCGGCCCCACTGTTCCTTGGTGCTGCAGCTGTTGGTGGCCCTTGCGTCTCCGAGAGCCGGCGCCCGCCTCCTTGCTCTCCTTCCTGCTCGGGTTCCTGTTGGCGTTCTCCCGCCGGCCCTGGCCCCCTTTCCTCCTCTTCTGCCCTGCAACCCCAACAGCAGGAAGAGTCAACAAAGGACGTCCTGCAGCAAGCGAGGCCCGGGGCATGGCCCAGGGCTCGAGGAGCGGAGACGGGAAGAAGTTGGGGGGGTGGAGTCACTGCCTTTAGGCTGTGGTGGTCCCCCTCAAGGCCTCTTCTGACTAGTGGCCATTTCAGGGGACCCTGCAACATGGTTAGAGAGATGGGTGACCCAGGAGCCTTTCCCCCATCCCTCGATGAACCAGACACCCTCCTCTTGCTTGTGTCTCTCACAGACCTTGAACCCCAGTGGGCCAAGGTGTTTGGTGCAGCTCTCAGGCCAAGCAGGAAAACCCCCAGCTCCTCCACCGCATTCCACTGCCTCTGGGGGCAGCTGCCACCTCAGGGCCAACTACAGACTGTGTGACCTTGCTCACATCGCCACACCTCTCTGAGTCTTAGCACCTGCTTCTGTGGCCCCCCTCAGACCGCTGAGGGTCCCTCTAATGCCAACACCTGCTGGTTCAGAGGAAATGGGGAAACTGGAAGACACAGACATGGGAGCTTCCAGTTCCCACCACATGGAGTTCTGGGGACTACTCTCTGCCAGAACCTGGCACTGGTTCCCCCAGCATGGTATCTTGAACTGGAGGTTCCCATCTGGCCCTGGCCTGTGGCCCTTTCCCGGGTGATAGGCAAGAGGCAGAAGTGATCAAACTTCCATGGCTGTCCCTGACTCCCAGCCCCGGGGAGGCACAGGCCACACACAGCTCACCCTCGGGACAGGGTGTCCTCCGCACTGTGCACCTGCGGGTCTCCTTGGTGTCCGAGCAGATAGCGTGATCCCCCCCAGGGGCATGGATCACCCTCCGAGTCCGCTCCTCGGAGCCTCTCCGGAAGCCACAGAGCCTCTTCTTCTTAGAGCACGGCCCCCACAGGGACCACTCACTCATTTCACATTGTGCTGGCAGGAAGTGAGGGAAGAAGGAGAGAAAGAAGGGAGGAGGGGGTTACCTCTGGTTACCCCAGAATGCCCCAGGGGACCCCCTCCCACCCACTCTCTGCCTGAGCCTAAGGCTGGAGGCATCTTTGGTCCAGAGGCCAGAAAAACCTTGGGACAAACCCCACAGGCGGTCAGGGGAGGGGGTGCAGGTGGGGGATAAGCAGGCTCTCCCTGCCCCTTCCCTGGGGCCCAACCCTCTTGCCCTGTAGCCCCCCACAAACTCACCAGGACTGCTGCACTCCATGGTGCCATTGGCGGCCGCCGAGCCCTCGGGACAGGCTGGATAGCAACGACCCTTATGCAGGTACAAGCTTTCCTTACACTTGGTGCAGAAGTTGTGGCTGAAGCAGGCCTCACAGTGCTCTATCTTGCACTCTGAGGAGAGGGCCAGATTGGGGGCCTCTGGCTCATCCCCCATCCCCAAGGCCCCTCCACCCTGAGGGCAGCCCTCCCAACCCTGAGGGCAGGACCCTGGCCCTGAGCTGCCATGACCACAGGAGAGTCCTAGGAGGGAGGGAAGGCAAGGGCAGGGTGAGCAGAGGAAGCCAAAGGGGTCGCTCTTCAGGGCTGGCTGGGCCAGTCAGCTAACACCACCCCAAACCCAATCCCAGGCCCTGGAGCAGAGGTAAGGCAGAACAGCTGGTTTCAGAGGAGCAGGGCAGGACCTCTGGGATTCGTTGGGGGGGAGGGGGGAGAAGGGTCCCAGCGCATCATGGCACACCAGAGGACCACCTAATCAGAGTTGAACTGAGGAATACAGTGATCCCTGCTCACAGCTGTCTGGTTTCCTCTCACCATAGCTGGGCATCCGCGACACCTCAAACCCTGGTTCCCCTCCTGCCCTGAGAAAAGAATCTGGTTGGAGGGGGAAGGAGAGATCTCAGGGCAAATTCCTCTCCCTCTGCAAGGCCCAGTTCCAGGAACCACCTTGGTTGGACTCCTGGGTCCCTCCCTGATCCCCTCTTGCCAGCTCTCCCTCCTCTGGGGAAGTTCAGGGAGGGAGGGTCACAGGGCCCTGGCTGGAAGCAGGCAGAGTCTTTCACAACCTCTCCCTTCCCAGACCGTGGGCAAGGCTGACTTCTTCCCAGTCTCTGGCACCTGCAGCTGGGGCTGCCAGTTTTGCGGGAGCTGGCTCAGTCAGGAACTCCTACCCCAAACACTCTGAGGACCAAGAAGGCAGCCCCAGGGTCCCCCCTCTATCCTCAAAGGCTTCCCACTCCACTGCACCTGACCCCTCCTCCATGCCTCCTGGAGGCTCCTTCTCCTCCACTCCTCCCTCCTTGCTCAGATTCCTGGGTCTCGTTGCAGGGGACATATGGTAAGGGTAGCCATTAAGGGCTTTCTCTATGCCTCTGGCAACAGCCGTAGGGGGTGAAAAGTAGCACTCTCATTTCAGACATGAGGCTTTGAGAGGCTGCAACATACCCAAAGTTATACAACGAGAAAGAAGCAGAGTTAATCTTAGAACCCAAGGCTGATCTCGGGTTAGCCATTTCCCCTGCAATCCTCATTGCTATCAGCCTCCAAAAAAAGGGCACCTGTCATTTAGGTCCCATCTCCCTCCAAAGGCTGTTGTGAGACTCAACGGACACACACTGGAAATGCATTCTAATCTCCCTGGCCCTGAGGGAATGGGAGGGGCACTGGCATTGTTCACTGGAGTGTGTTCCCTGCCTGTCCCCCAGTATGTCACAGTGAGCCTGAACAGAGGTGGGGCAGTATGTGCCTTCGAACATGTGGAACTTCAGTGGCTGTGGGGGAGCCCAGCCCAGCCGGCAAGAAGACCTGGGCACAGGGGGACGGCAGGGGTGGGTGCGGGGAACAGACAGGCTGGCAGGGGCTTGAATTTCCCTGCGGTCAGTGGGGCTGGGGTGGTTTTCAAACGGTAGTGTGATGGGACAGGATACATGTCTCAGAAGCATCTTTCTGGCTGTCATGTGGAGGAGGGCTCAAGGGAACTAGATGAGAGCTGGAGGTCAGAGAAGCAGGCTACTGAGATAGTCCACGAGAGAGGCAGTAGGAACCCCAGGCGAGACTATGGCAGTAAGGATGGAAATGAGAGGCAGCAGGCACGATCTGGTCATTAGATGGACGGGAGATGACATGAATGACAGGCTGGCTGTCGGGTTAGTGGTGTGAGTGGCCCGGGACACCGGTGCAGTGCAGGTGGGTACAGGTTTGGAGGCGGGAGATATGGCTCTGATACGGACACATGGAGCTGGGAAGGTGGAGGGACTCCCTGAGATGTCGGGCTGGCAGCTGGATACTTGAATCGGAGCCTCATCTCCCCTCCTCCGTGTCCCCTCTACTCCACCTGCCGGCCACCAACCATTCAAAGCACCCTCCCCCGGTGTCCAGAGCCTTCTCCAGCCCTCCCCACACTCACTGATGCACTTGTTCATGTCGGGGTTGCGGGCATCGAAGTATCCCGGGGGGCAGGAAGGCAAGCAGACGCCCACCTGGCGAATGTCGTTCCTCTCCAGCAGGATGAACAGCTTGGGCGAACACTTCAGGCAGCCGTTGACCTCAGAGCAGAGCTCACAACCTTTGGCACAGGGCTGGCTCCCCTCCGCACTGACTGCAAGGGTGGAAGAGGGGTAAGAAGGCGGCTGTAGGAGAGACCTCCATCTTTCCCAGGCTCCCACGAAGGTGGGAAGAGAGTAGACTGGAGTTTCTTCCTACATGACAAATGTGCTTTTCAGAAAGTACAGGCCAGCATGCCCGCTCCTTGTAAGACTGCTTGACAAGCCTCCCAGCATCATCTCTCAAGGGAACTGGCACAGATGTCCAGAGCAAGAGACCCCATCCCTCCGAAATGTCTACCCCAGCTCCAGGCACAACACTGGCTCACTCTCCAGGCTTGCTTAGCCATTCCCCGAGGAGCTCCTGAAGCTGCACCTTTCCTGGAACCTTCCCCAGCCTTCCCGGGAAGAAAAGCTCAGCCTCAGGTATGGAAGGAGGGGATTTTTTTATCCTTGCAAAAGTTTTAAGGTCAAGAAGGACAATGGGTTAAACTATCTGAGAAAAAGATCATCTGCTCGGACAGAGGAAGACAACTGGAATAACTTAGGTCTGGAACAGTGGTCTCAACCAGAAACGATTTTGCTCCCCAGGGGATATCTGGCAACATCTAGAGATGATTCTGATAGTTATACTGGGGAAGGGGAAGTTGCTGGCATCTGGGAGAGACAGGTTGGGGATACTGGTAAACATCCTACAAGGCATGGGGGGGCCCACAACAAGCTGTCAACATGTCAGTGATGCTAAGTTTGGGAAACCCTGACCTTCCTTTGAGGCAGTGTGACCTCCAGCCCCAGCATGGGGTGTCAACCCTTCGATGTCACTTGCTTAACCAAAACTCCCCACACCCCTCCCAAGTATCCTGTGCCCAGTGAGCGCTGGGGACATGGAGGGAGGCTCGCCTGACCATTCCAAACTGATCTTCACTGGTGCAGACAGACCTGCAAACAAGTAAACGCTGGCAGCCACAAGACCTAGCAAGAGTGAACCCAAAAAGAAAAGAAGGAAGGAGACATGAAGAAGATTTCCTTTGGGTCAACTCTTGAATAATTAGCAGAGATTTGTCCATTACGAAGAGAGACCTTCTAGAAGCAGGTCTGCAGAGGTAGGAAAGAACCCAAAGGGAATTACAGATGATTTGGGGTGCAGAAGGGACAGGGAGGGGAATGGTGAAAGGCAATCATGCTAAGGAACTTGAACTTGATCCTGCCAGGCAGCGTTTCCCAAAGAGCATTCCTAGAACATGCTTTCCCCTAGATGTTCCTCAGAGGCTGTGGAGAAAAGGCCAGGACATCAGGGAAGACAGAACCACTGGGTCCACGGGTCTAAACAGGGTTCTTTAGCACAGGGCTTCTTCAACCTTTCCCATGCTCCTGCACAGAGTGACTCCCTAAGAGGGGGACAGAGGAAGTTTTACTTGCTGAACATTTTGGCCAAAGGACCCCTGTTTTGCAGGGTTTTTCTTCAGACCTTTCTCATAACTGATTAAACAGTAGGAAGATATCGGCAAAGTGCAGGACCCGAGCTGATTTACATGTTGAAAGGTTCCTCTGACAGCCTGGATGGAGACCAGAGACAGAAGGACCATCTGGAAGGAGGCTGATCAGATCAACCAGGTGAGAAAGATGAGAAAGTCTTAAAATTCTGCGAAGTTGGAGATGGACAGAAGAAGATTTGAGAGAATTTGTCAGAGGAGACCAACAGGAGGGAGGAGTCTGGGGTCAGGGCTCAGGTAGGTGGTGGTGGGACAGTGGGGCAGGTCACTAAATGAGGTCCACCCTGCAGGAAGAAAAGCAAGTGGAGAAGGTAACACAAAGAGAGGATATGAGCCACTTAGGAGCAAGCATGAAGCAAGGAGCTGGAGATGCAGGCTGGGGGCAGAGCGCCAGGGGGAATCAGAACAGATGGCACAAGCATAGGGGACCCCGAGCTTAGGCTGGACCTGTGCCCTGGGGCAAAACATGGTGTCTCATGTGCCTCCTTTCCCACCACTGGAAACAGATGTAAGGATGTCTACTCTGGAGGGCTACTGGGAGAAGTACCTGCTGCAGGAGTGATCCCCGATTTCAGAACCGGAGAATGAGCAAAAATTAAGAAGGTGAGCAGAAGAAGGAGCAGGAAAAAACACAGCCATTTAACAACCACCATAACCATAGTAATGGCTGCTAACTCCCACACGTGGCACACTTACTCTGTTCCCAGGGCTCCTCATGCGTTCACTTACTTAATCCTTACAACCCATGTAGCAGGTGTGATTATTAGTCTGTAAGCCTTGTTTTTACAGAGGAGGACATGGAGAAGTAAAATGACTTGAACAAGGCTTTGCAGCCAGCATGTGTGCAAACGCAGAGGGAATAAAGTTTAGGAAGGCCAAGGGCAGGACCACAAGAGGTGATGTGGAGACCGGAAGTTCAGGTAGATTGATTTTTTTTAAAATATAGAATTGATTTGTATAGAACTGGTGTTAATCAATATATTTAAAAACTAATATTGTTCTTGGTTTAATTCTTCTAAGAGCAAAAATATTCAAGTGTTGCATTGGTGTTATGAGGGAGCCCTTGGGTTTACTTTTCCACTTTGGTCCTTTATTTGGTTGTATTACAAATTAATAAGTTTCTTTAGATTTTAGGTACTGCTTCTACTTCAAAGATATTATATTCTCGGGGCTCCTTGGTGGCTCAGTGGGTTAAAGCCTCTGCCTTCAGCTCAGGTCATGATCCCAGGGTCCTGGGATCAAGCCCCACATCGGGGCTTTCTGCTCAGCAGGGAGCCTGCTTCCTCCTCTCTCTCTGTCTGCCTCTCTGCCTACTTGTGATTTCTGTCTGTCAAATAAATAAATAAAATATTTTTTTTAAAAAGATATTAGGGGTGCCTGGGTGGCTCAGTTGGTTAAGCAACTGCCTTCGGCTCAGGTCACGATCCCGGAGTGGGATCGAGTCCCACATCAGGCTCCCAGCTCCATGGGGAGTCTGCTTCTCCCTCTGACCTCCCCTCCCATGCTGTCTCACTCTGTCTCTCTCTCTCTCAAATAAAAAAAAATCTTAAAAAAAATAAAAATAAATAAAAATAATATATTATATTCTCTATTATTCAAAGTTTTTACTGAATTCATTATTGAAATGAATATCCCCTCTATTCTTGCCTTGGTTTCAATAACTGAACTGATCCCAGTGTCCTATTTGCCAGCCATATAACTATGTTCCCATGATCATGTCTTCATCCTTGTCATTTTTGTTAAGGACAGATTTGCAAAAGGCCCTCTCAGAATCCTGCTTTTCATCTCCCAACCAACCAGCCCATCTCTGTGTGCATTTCTCTTCTGATCACTCAGTGACACAGCAAAAGAAAGCATGGAGCACTCAGGATCTGAAATCAGCATGGGGGCAGGGAGCATGGAGGGAGTGGTTAGACACGAAGCTGGAAAGAGAGTCAAGCCAAGATAAGAAAGGGTCTTGAATCTGTACAAAGGAGTCTGGACATTGTCCTAAAGGCAGTGAAGAATTATTGGGGGCTTTAACATCAGAGACATGGTCGGATCACTCTGTGATATGGAGAATGGGTCATAGGGATGGCAAGTCTGGAGACAAGAAGATACCTCAAGTCCAAAGAGACAGCTGAATGGAGAAGATGCAGAGGAGTGGACACAGGTGAGATACTCAGGTGGGAGAATCAATAAGACCAGGTGATGTGGGCTAGACATGGGGCTGAGGGCCTGGGGAAAGTACAAGCCGAGGGTGACTCCAAGGTTTTGGGCTTGTATGACAAGGTGGCCCTTCGCCCTTCACTGAGAGGGGACCACAGGAGGCGGAGCAGGTTTGGGTGGGGGAAGGATGAGTAGTCAGGTTTTAGATGT
>RCUC01104640.1:0-16442 GCA_003697995.1 Taxidea taxus jeffersonii
GGGATAAGAAATCTCTCTCTCTCTCATACACACACACACACACACACACACACACACCACATATACAAGGATATTTACAATAAGGAGGAAATAACTCGTTGCAAATAACAATCTGTATTTCTGTAACAAATCTGTTACAGAAATAATTGTAGCTGGTAGTCATAACTTTCTTTTTCCAGTACCATTCCATATTCCCTTTCTTTAAGGGAAGCTTCACTCTTGACTCTTGACTCAGCTGCTCATGACTCTTTATCTGGTTGGGTGACCCAAACCTTCTTCCTGAAGCATCTGGACCTTTAGTAGTCCAGCCTGGATGAGTTGTTGCAGTTTTCCACTGATTTCAGTCACAGCGCATGGTAATGCTAAGAGATACCTTAGATCTCCTTTATTCTAGACATACTCTTCCTTAGCTCTATTGCACAGTAGTAGCCTGATTTCTCTGGTAGTCAGGATTAGTTCTACCTGCCTTCACAATTACTCCCTTCTTTGTTGATTCAGAAACACAAGAACCCTTAAGTATCTGAGTGCCAGTCTAAATTTCCAGTTCAGTGGAATTATAGTTTGTCCTGGTGGAAGTGTTCTTCCTTTAGATCCAGAGTATAAGGTTGCAAAGGTCAGGAAGCAAACTTTTTGGCAGTGTGTCACTAGGGATAATTGTGAATGGTGCTACTCTTATTTCCAGTTCTTGATTCCTGAACCTGTGAATACGGGCTATGAGAGAAACAGCATCACATATCAGACAGTGATTTAGAACCTTCTGGAGAACACTACCACAGTCCTGCAAGGTATTACCACCTATTTGACATTGTGAGTCTTCAAAAGGCCTTTTGTGATACAAGAAATATATGTTTGACTTCTCTTCCCTTTTCCTGACACACAGTTCCTAAAACCCTTGGAAAGTGAAGTGATAAGTATCTTTTTGGATGCTAATGAGAGGATTGTTGGCTGGGACTGCTGGGTAGATTTAAGATTACTGGGTGCTAGAAGAACCAACTCTGTGGATAGAGGGGTGGAATTTTCAGGCCAATTCCTTGATCTTTGGGGATAATAGAGGGGGTGGAAATGGAGTTAATCACTGAGGACCCATGATTTAATCATTCATACATACATAATAAAGCCTCCGTAAAAAACCCTAACTAAAAGAGTTGAAAAAGCTTCTGCGTTGGTGAACCATCATGGTGCTGGGGTGGTGATATGCTCAGAGAGGCTTGGAAGGTCCACACCCCTTCCTACTTACTTCATCCTATGCAACTCTTCCTTTAGGATATTCCTAGATTGTACTTTTATAATAGTAAATAGGTAATTCATCAAGAATCCATAACAAATATAAATGTGTAATGCCTAATATATGTGGACTAATTACAATTTCACATGCATAACTAGAGAATATAATGCCCTTCTATAAGCAATTGATAGAACAACTAGATAAAAAATAGTCATAAGAGATATGAACCAACTCTCAGATATCCTGAATATATTGATAGTTCATATACTACATTACTATGGACTATAATATGCATATTCTCTTTTTGAGGCTTTATAATTTTACTAATTTAGACCATATATTGGGCCACAAAGCAAATTTTGATGCATTTATATGAGATTAAAATGTGCAGAGTATGTTTTTTTGACCACAAAAGACTGAAAATAGAAGTCAATAAAAATAAAAAAATCTAGAAACCATGCAAATATTTGGCATTTTAATTATGTGCTTCTAAACAATTCACAGGAAAGGATTAAATCAGAAAGAAAATTGGAAAACAGGGGAAACTGAATTGAAATAAAAATTCAACATACTAAAATTTGGAGATAGAAATACTCAAATGAAAATTTAAAAATTTGTATATTAGAAAGAGAGAAGTAAGGAAAAGAGACATAGACTAAAGATCAGTCTTTGAAGTAGTTTCTCAGTGAAAAGAACAAAGACCTTATAGATTTAGTGGAATATTTAAGAGAGAAATCAGTTGAAAACTGTGACTCCAGAATTGCTTTTGAAGATGACATGAGCCAAATAAATATTAATTAGAATTAAATGTTAATAATTATTAACACTGATTTTCTATTTAGTATGTGCTAAATATTTTATGAAGATCACCTCATTTGATTTTCACAAAAATAGTGAGTGGGTCTTATTTAATTCTTGTGAGGAAAATGGAGACATAAAAATATTAAATTATTTGTCCAATATCAAACTAGGTAAGTGATAGAGCTCATTTTGTAATTCAGAAAGCAAAACTCCAGAATCTAACTTCTCTTTGACACCACTGAGCCTCACACTAGTTACAAGGATCTTCTGATGCATCTTACTTTAAAGATTAGGTTATACTAATTTTGCTTTATGAACCATGTAGAATCATAGAGTCTAGAAAATAGATTGGCTTTTATTCATAATCTCTTCTAACCACCAATTCAGGAACCACATTAATAAAATTCATATTTGATGTCTACTCTTCCACTTACCATTTTTTTTTCATTTCTGATTATCAGAAAACATAACAGCTCATCCAGTTTATGGCAATAGAAGTAAAGAAATTCTTGTCTCTTATTGGTCCTAGTTATACTTCCTATATCTATAAATACATACTCTTTAATTTTGCTTTATTAATCCTTTAAACATTTGAAGACTCACTCTCCCAAACCAAAACATTTCTCTCAGAAATATATGCATACCATTTTTCCTCTTCTGTTTTGACTATTTTAAAACTAAATTTTATTTAACTACTTTTTTTTAATGTCTTCTCTGAGACAATGAGTCTGATAAATGCTGGGAAGACATACTACTTTATTACAAACCAGATCAGTCACTTTAATGATCTTGACTCAATGTACTTGTGGGTCTTTAAATGAAGACTCTAGCTTCCCTGCATCATTAGTTCTACACTCTATGAGAAAAATCTCTCTTGGAAGTGAATGAAAAACACAAAATAGGCTATTCTGACAGTGCCAGGGGAAAAAAAAAAAAAAAGAAGACTTGTCTCCAGAGTTCTAAGTGTATTTTTTTCTATTTTTAACTTCTGCAATGGGGCTATATGCTGCACTGACAGTAAATTTTGACATATAAAGGTAATGTGAGCAGGGGAGTTATTTGAAATTGCACAGGAAAATGCCCATGAATAACAAATGCATTCTGAACATAGCACTCTGGGCTACACAATTACTGGCAGGTGAATATGCAATGTGCTTTACCTTCCATATATAATTAATCTGCATGACCAGCCAGGCTTTTTTTTTTAACAATGCCTTGTAATTTTAACACATGTGGCCTTTGGGGCATTGGATTTTGTCGATATTGTTTCCTGAGTTGATTTGGGAAAAAAGTAAAATGAATATTCCAGTGATACAGAAGCAAATATTAATATACTTGCTAAAAAGGGATTACATTACAATTTTAATTCTAAGATGGGGTAGGAAGGGTCTGTCTCTAAAAAAGTAATTAATGTCAATTTTAACATAGCATTGACTAGTATTGATTACTTTGCTGATTTAGAAATTATTAGTAATAGATTAATTTCACAGATTAAAAAGTGAAGGTCAGAGCCAGATTTTTAGAGTACTAACACATTGGTCATTAACCACCTTTCAAAAAATTCAAGATACAATTTATCAATCGCAAAATAAAAGAAAAACATTGTCTATCAGTTATAACTCAATCTAAATCTATTACCACATCTTTCATGATGATAACCCCATAGGTAGAAGTGAAAATCACACTCACAGACAGATTTTCTATTATAGAAAATGACTTCTTGAAAGGAAAATAGCTAAATAATCTGAACAGTACTACTTCATTTTCAACAAAAAGCCTGAGCCAATATGAATATGCAGTATTGATTACTTATTCAGTGCCTAAAACTCATTAGTCTGCACATAAGTAAGTAGATGGTGTGACTTTATGCCATCTCTGACTAATAAAAATAAGTTGTATTTGCTTAAAATCCCAAGACATATTCATTTGGTAAATATAAGAGAAGCAAACTTGTGTCATGAAATATTTTAAAAATTGCCTGTGTAAATTATTCATAAAAATTACTAAATTCTCTTTGGATGAATAAATATATTTCTTTTTTTTAAAGATTTTATTTATTTACTTGACAGACAGAGATCACAAGTAGGCAGAGAGGCAGGCAGAGAGAGAGATGGAGAAGCAGGCTCCCTGCTAAGCAGAGAGCCCGATGTAGGGCTCGATCCCAGGACCTTGAGACCATGACCTGAGCCCAAGACAGAGGCTTAACCACTGAGCCACTCAGGTGCCCTGAATTAATCTACTTCTGAATGAGGATAATATCTCATCCTTACTGAAGCCATACAGATAGGAATATCCTTGTTTTCTGAAACTAATGCATTATTATTCTGTCTAGTATTTTTTTAGATGAGAGAAGCAGATTGTACAAGTAGGTAGCACATCTTGTGAGGTAGGCTTACCTGTAGAAATTTCATTTGATATGTATAAATAGTTTTAAATATAATAAATATGATGATTTTGAATTCTTGCAATTTGAACTGCTTCTGTAAGTTTAAATATTTTGAGAATATAAAAAGAGTCATATTAAAGAAGAAGGTTATTTGTGGATCTCTAACTCTTTGACAATGTGATAACCTATAACGGAATGTTTACTTCATTTTAGTGTTGTCACTAATAGAAGACTAGACTCCCCTGGACTAGAAGACACAAATTCACAAAGCTCAAAGTTAATTATTCAATTCCCAAAGTGCTTATGATTCCCATAAAAATTATATGTGAAAAGTGTAACACACACAGTGCACGCACACACAGTATGTGCATACACACAGTGAGCACACACACATACACATTGATATTACATATGTTGAAAACAAATTGAAAAATAAAAAAATGTAAGTTAGATATGGAACAAAACATTTCATCCTGATAAAAGCTGACTTGGGTGCATGTAAGATATGTGTGGCCACAATAATCTAATAATGAAATATACACATTCATTCATAGGCAGCACTTCATGAGTATAATTCTCCCACTGCAATCACAGGTCCCATCTATGTGGCTTCTGATGGAACTCTTGGTTTACTGCCCTTGGAAGTATGATATTATAAGCAATTATGTAGGTGAATTATGGGTTTTAATTCCTTATGACATCAACTTAGATGTTTGAATATTGGAATGTTAGTACATATTCTCAAGTAAATAGAATATTTTGACTTTGATATTTCAATGGTTATTTCATAATCTGAAAGGATTATTAAAATTAAAGTTTGGGGAATTCACAACTACTGCCATAGTATTATTGGAATATAGCCCTGATATGATTTTGTATAACTTGCAAATTGCTATTTTTGACAATGTAGTATGGGAATAATAGTAAATTACTATCCTGGAGTATTACAAGCTCTTGGAGTGGAAATATTGATATCATATCCAAAGGCACTTCATGACCTTCTGTGGCCCAAGTGAAAATGCACACCAGCATCTTAGAAGTACAAAGGATACTGCTTTTGCAGTTGCCTCATAAAGGCCGGAGCAGTAACTGGACATCCTGATATACTCTCATTCTCCCCTACAAGGACAAGATACACCTTGAGCAAACAGAGGCCTGTTGACTAAACCCAATGATATGATGGTGTGGGGCAGGGGAGGGGAGCTGAAAAAAATTAGGACAAATTTCCATTTCTATGGCCTAATGTTTCCATGTGGTGGTACTTCTGAAAGAATAATATTCCCAACCTTTCTTCTTACCTCTTTGTGATGATTTAGGTCAAAAATAAAACAACAACAAAACTACAAAAGAAAACAAAACAGCCACCTTTACTTGTATGGCTGAGCAAATTTGAAGCTTTAGTTTTGAACACCCAGCCTAAAGGATATATATAGCCTGAAGTGTTCTCCAGGAATACTGAAAGCTAAATAAAGTTCTAAAGAAACTGACATATATTTCATATACATTATTTTATATAAATGTTTATACATTATTTTATAACTGTATCTGGAAAGTGCCTATATTATGATGATAAGTAAATCATTAGAAAGTTCATCAGATTTTTTCTATGATCTAATTTGGCAGAATATAAGAGCTTCATTAGGTCAAAAAATATTCCTTGATGATTTAGTTTGTAGTATCTGAACACAGCAATAAAATGATGAGGAATAAAGGTCAAAGTACTGTCTTTAATATACTTCTATTTTTAAAATATTATTTCAAAAATTTAAGGTGGTAATAATTGTTACTAAGATAAATAAACCTAGAAATTGAGTTTGAAAGTAAGAGAGCATGGTTTATATTTTGGATAGTGGTGCCATATAGGCTACACATAGGTTGGCATGTGAGCCAAGGATAAAGGAAGTAAAAGGATCATGTATTTGATGGGGAAATAAAGCTCCTAGGTGCAGGAAACTGGATGTGTGAAGACCATGAGATGATAGTAGACTTAGAGTGTTTTAGGGATAGGATTGAGGCCGTTGTGTTTGGGATGAAATGAATGAGGCTGAGAGTGGTAGAGGGGAAGGAGGGCAGAGTACCATGATGTTCATCACATGAAGCTTTTAGATCACATTAATGGGTCCAGCTTTTATTGGGGTGAAATAGAAAGGTGTCACAAGGTTTGGGGGAGAAGAGCAATGTGATACTAGTTATTTTAAAAGAATCATTCCAGCTCTTTTGTAACCACCAGTCCTCAGGTTGACTGGAATTCAGGTATTAAAACTGGTTAAAAAGTTACTTCTATAGTTCAGGAGAACAATATAGGAGGTTTGGAAAAGGGTGAGAGCTTTGATTATAATAAGGAGGAATCATATTCTGAATGCATTTCAGAAACAGCATTTTCAGGGGCACCTGGGTGGCTCAGTCATTAAACGCCTGCCTTTAGCTCAGGTCATGATCCCAGGGTCCTGGGATTGGGTCCTGGGATCGAACCCCAATTGGGCTCCCTCTTCAGTGGGAAGCCTGCTTCTCCCTCTCCCTCTCCTCCTGTTTGTGTTCTCCCTCTTGCAGTGTCTCTCTCTGTCAAATAAATAAATAAAATATTTTTAAAAAGAAGTAGCATTTTGAAACACATTTGCTATTGGATTAGATGTGAAGTATAAAATAAATGTATTAAATTTAAAAAGTATTAAATTTAACTCTAAAAATATAAAATATTTATAAAAGTATAAAATAAATGTATTAAATTTAAAAAGTATTAAATTTAACTCTAAAGTTTGGACCAAAGATTGGAAGATTGGAAGGAAGTCTTTAAAGGAGGAGAGATATTCATGAGGTCAGTTTTGACATGTTAAGTTTGAGCTGTCTATTTAATGTCAATTCAATTCATAGTTATAGAGTAGATGAGGTGATGTAAAATGTGTCAGGAGAGAAACCATACTGAGAGGTACAAGTTTGAGTGTGTTTATCATACAAGTATAGCTAAAGATGAAATTTTCTAGTGTGGTAACCAGCCTCTAATGATTCCTTCTTCATGCTATTCATACCCTCATATAGGCTTCCGCATTGTACCTTGATTAACTTGTGTGACTAGTAGCATAAGATATAAATGATTTTTATGTCATTTCCAATATTAACTTATAAAAAGCAATATACCCACTGCCTTAGTCACTTTCTCTGTCTTGGATCATTTTGTCTGGGGAAAACCAGTGGCCATGTCCTAAGGACACTCTCTATAGAGTCTCATGTAATAAAGAATTGAAGGCTTTTACCAAAAGACATTTGAGTGATCCATCTTGTAAATGGATTCTCCTAACCCCATCACACTTTCAGAAAATTAAAGACCTGGCCTATATCTATGCTGTAATTTCATGAGAGACCTAAGCCCTAATCAACAGAAAAGCCACACTTGCATTTCTGACTCAAAGAAATAATAAAGAAATACATCACTTATTTCATGGCACTAAACATTTAGGGCAATTATTTCTTTTGATAATACCATTATTTACTTAATTAATTTCTATTAGAATATATTGAATGCAATTCTCAATGCAGTAACAGAAAACTAATACAGGGTACCTTGTATTGGAATGCTGGCATAATAAAAATCTAAATTGTGGGAGAGACTTTGGAACTAAGCAGTGGTAGGGGCCAAAAGGAATATGAGAAGTACATTAGAAAAAGAATAAATTGCCTTGAGCTGACTGTTATTAGAAATCTGAACTTTGAGGTGGTTGCCAGTGAGTAATTAAAGGGAAGAGAGGAACATTTATTTTGAAACTGAAGGAAGAGGAATCCTTATTATGTAGTGGCAAAAGTTCAGCAACATATTTATCAATAGTTATACGGAAAATGCACCTTAAGAACTGAATGATTTTGCTAAGAAAAATTTCAGCCAGGATGTTGATGTTGAAGATGTCATCTAATGTCTTCTCATTGTTTATAATAAAATACAAGAGGGGAGAATTACACTAAAGAAAGGAACAGAAACATAAAGGAATCTCAGGGCACCTCCAGTAAAACAAAAGCAAAACTGAGTGTGTGATTTATTTATTTTCTATTTTTTAAATTTTTAAAAAATTTTTGAGTGTGTGATTTTAAAATCATTTGTTAAATTCTCAGAAACTATGAGGAATAAATGTATATTTGTGTACTAAATGTTGTAGGTATCCAAGAATACAGTTTTCGCACACACACACATACCAAAAGTCCTCTAAAATATTTATGACAGTGTTCTTCAAAGAACACTCATTTGATTCTCTCCATCAAATAAGACAGTTTCTAAGAAACTCGAGAGGATCAAGATGGTGACGTAGAATGCCCCTGACTTTCCCTTCTCCCCCAAACACACCAAATATGTAGCTACATATTAATCAATCCTTTCTGAGAGAAATTCAGAAAGTAGTTCAGTGATTTCTACACAGAGGGTAACTCTGAAAATACCCGCACAGAAATGAGTAGGAAAGAGTGATGTAATCTTGCTAAAACCCCACTCTTGGCAAAGAGCCTTGAAATTGGGAAGGAACAACCAACTCCCAGCTTCTCCCTGATTGCACAATGCATATAGTACCCTAATTTTTAAGGCTATCACCCAAGAGATTGGGTCCCCAACTCATCTAGGTCTGATTGCCACTGGGGCTGCACATTCACGAGTCCCACATGAACATAGCAAACAACAAAACAACAGCAAAAGTTTTTAAATAGGCACAAGAGCATTCCCCATGGCTGAACACCCAGGCTCAGTTTCTTCCCCAAAAATGTTTAACTGCACACTTCCTCAGCTGATGCCTGAGGCCTCTGCATCTAATCAGCCTGAATTGAGGTGCTGAATAGATTCCTCCTCCCAAAAGAGCCAGTGGGCAGCCCTTCCTTGCATTCTCCTTCTGCTCAATCCGACAATAAAACCAAATTTTCAGCTTCTGGGAGACCCACACTGAGACACTGTAATTATACTGGCAAAAGTTAAAGACAAAGAAAAATTATTAGAAGTAACAGGAGAATAAACAAATTGCTAGGAGTTTTAGAATATTTTATTTCAGCAGACACTTTGCAAGTCAGAAGGGAGTGAGATGATATAATGAAAGTACTGAAACAAAAACTGCCAAACAAGAAAACTCTACCTAGCAAAACTGTGCTTTAGAGTTAAAAGAGATAAAGAGTTTTCCAGACTAAAGAGTGCATCACCACTAGATTGGCCATACAAGAAATGTTAAGGGAAGTTCTTCAAACTGAAATGAAAGAACACTAATTAATAACAGAAAACATATGAAAGCATACATTTTCCAGATGAGGATAAATATGCAGTTAAATTTGGAATACTCTAATATTAGAATGGTGGCATCTAAACCAATTATAACTCCAGTCTAAAGGTAAAATGACAAAAGTATTAAACATGACTATAACAATAAAAGAAGATACGATTTACTGCATCAAAATCATGAAATGTTAGGGGAAGAGTGAAAATAATAGAACTTTTAAACTCAATAGAACTTCAGTTATTACCTTAAAATAGACTTTTGTAGCTATAAGATATTTTATGTAAGCCTCATGGTAGCTACAAAATAAAAACTTCTAATAGATACACCAAAGATAAAGAAAAAGGAATCAAAGATTATCACTAAAAACTCAGAAAGAAAGAGAGCAAGAGAGGAAGAAAAGAGCAAGCATACTACAAAATAGACAGAAAACAACTAACAAAATGTTGATGGCAATTCTGTACCTATCAATAACTACACGTAGCCTGGGGGATGCCCCCTTAAGCTTTAAGGACATAGACTGCAAATGAAGAAATGGGAAAAGGTACCCCATGCAAATGGAAACCAAAAGAAATCAGGGATAGGTATACTTGTATCAGACAAAATAGGTGTTAACCCAAAAACTGTAACAAGAGACAAAGAAGGCCATTATGTAATGATTTGGTACAATATGTAAAAAGGACATAGCAACTGAAAATATTTATGTACCCAACAGGACTGTGTGTATGTATAAATATATATAAAGCAATAATATATACATAAATATCTATTAAGCAATGATAACAGTAGGTGAATTCAGTACCCCATATTCAATAATGGATAGATCATCCAGATAGAAAATCAATGAGGAAATGCTAGACTTGAACTACATGTTAGACCAGATGGATCTAACAGAGGAACATATACAGAACTTTCTGTTCAATAGCAGCAGAATACACATTCTTCTCAAAGACACATGGAACACTTTCCAGGACAGATCATCTATTAGGTTATAAACAAGTCTTAGCAAATTTAAGAAGACTGAAATCACATCAAATATCTTTTCTGTATACAATGGTATAACACCAGAAATCAGTTACAAGAGGAAAAGTGGAAAATTCCCATGCTCCTGAAGAACTGATGGTTCAAAGAAAAAGAAAAATCAAAAGGAGAAATTAAAAAAAAAAAAAAGGTATCTCAAGACAACTGAAAATAGACACACAAAATACTAAAACTTTAGGGATGCTGCAAAAGCATTCTAAGAGAGAAGTTTATAGTGACAAATGCCTACATGAAGGAAAAAGAAAGACGTCAGGTAATAACCCAACTTTATACATCAAGGAACTAAAAAAGAAAAACTAAGTCCAAAATTAGTAGAGGGAAGGAAATAAATATCATAGCAGAAATAATTTAAACAGAGACTAGTAAAGCAATAGGGGGAAAATCAAAGCTAATAAAGGCAGGTTTCTTAAGAAAGGGTAATGAGAGGCCCCTGGGTGGCTCAGTTGGTTAAACATCTGCCTTCGGCTCGGGTCATGATCCCAGGGTCTTGGGATGGAGCCCTGTATCGGGCTCCCTGCTTGGAGGGAAGCCTGCTTCTCTCTCTCCCTCTGTCCCTCCATCTGCTCATGCACTCTCCCTCATTCTCAAATAAATGAATAAAACCTTAAAAAAAAGAAAGGGTAATGAACAAACCTTTAGTAGACTAAAAAAGAAGAAGAAATACTCAAAATTAGAAATGAAAGAGACATTATAACTGATAACACAGTAATACAGAAGAACATAAGAAATCACTATGAACAATTATACATCATCAAATTAGATAACCTAGTGGTCAGATAAAGAAATTAGATAAGTTCATAGAAACATACAATCCACCAATCATGAAAAAATAAAAAATATGGACAGACCAATTACTAGTAAGGAGACTGAATCAATAATAAAAAAACCTCCCCAAAAAAGAAAAGTCCAGGACTGGATGGTTTCAGTGGTGAATTCTATCAGATATTTAAATAATTCATACAAATTCTTCTTAAATTATTCCCCCCCCAAAAGAAGGGCAGACTTCCAAAGACATTTACAGAGACCAGCATTGTCTTGATACCAAAGTTAGACAAGGACACTATAAGAAAAGAAAATTACTGGGCACCTGGGTGGCTCAGTGGATTGGGTCTCTGCCTTCAGCTCAGGTCATGATCCCAGGGTCCTGGGTTCGAGCCCCCAGCAGGGAACCTGCTTCCCCCCTCTCTCTCTGCCTGCCTCTCTGCCTACTTGTGATCTCTCTGTCGAATAAATAAATAAAATCTTAAAAAAAAAGAAAAGGAGATTACAGGTCAATATCTCTGATGAACATGCATGAAAAATTTTTCAACAAAATATTAGCAAATTCAATTATTCACTAAAAGAATCAAATACCATGACCAAACAGGATTTATTGCTAGAATGCCAGGATGATTCAATATCAGCAAACAATAAATGTGATAGGCCACAATAGCAAAATGAAGTATAAAAATCATGTGATTATCTCAATAGATGCAAAAAAGTTATGTGACAAATTTAACATCCTGTCATGATCAAAATTCTAAACAAATTAGGGATAGCTTGAATGTATTGAAACATAATAAACACTATGTATGATAAGCCTACATCATACTCAGCAGTGAAAAGCTTAAAGCTTTTCCTCTAAAGTCAGAAACAAAACAAGGATGCCTACTTTCACTACTTTTATTCAGCATAGTACAGGAAGGTCTAGCCAGAGGAATTAAGCAATAAAAGGAAATAAAAGGGATCCAAATCAGAAATTTTAAAAAAATGAATTTACCTCTATTTGAAGATTACATGATGTTATAGAAAATTCCAAAGTTTCACGAGAAAACTGTTAGAATTAATTAATGAATTCTGTACAATTATAGTATTTAAAAAATCAACATACAAAAGTCAGTTTTGTTTCTAAACCCAAAGAACAAACTGTTGTAAAGAAAAATGAAGAAAACAACTTATGATACCATCAAAAAGAGTAAAATATTTAGGAACAAATTTAACTAAGAAGGTGAATGATCTGTAAACGATAAGATAATGATGAAAGGAATTTAAAAAGACACAAATAGATGAAAGGACATTTTATGTTCATGGATTAAAATAATTAATATTGTTATAATGGTCATACTACCCAGAGATCTACAGATTCATTGCAATCTTTATCAAAATACCATTGCATCATTCAGAAAAATAATGCAAATAACCTTAAAATTTTAAATGAATTTTAATGAAACAAGAAATAACAAAAGTTCTTTCTCTTCTTGAGAAAGAACAAAGGTGAAGGCATCATACCTTTTGATTACAAACTATTGTAAATAAAATACAATTTTGTAATTGTAATTACAATATTGCAATATTGTAATTAAAATAGTATGGTATTTCCATAAAAAAAAGACACATAGATCAGTGGAATACAATAGACACCAAATAAATAAACCCATGCATATAGTCAATTAATTTTCAACAAATGCACCAAAAATACACAATGAGAAAACATATTCTTCTTAATAAATGATACTGGGAAAACTGGATATCTATATATAAAAAAATAAAACTAGACCCCTATCTTATACCCATATATAAAAATCAACTCAAAATGGATTAATCTCTTGAACATAAGACCTGAAATCATAGAACTCCCAGAAGAAAACATTGGGCATAAGCTCCTTGACTTTGGCTTTGGCAGTGACATTTTGGAATTGACACATAATGCAAAAGCCACAAAAGTAGAGCAAACAATCAAGAAGTTAAACAGGTAGGTGACACCACTTCAGATTTTCGGCTATAGAGCAAAGGAAACAATCAAAAAATTAAAAGGTAACTTATGTAATGGGAGAATATATTTGTAACCATTTACCCATAAGGAGTTAACATCCAAAACATACAAGAAACGCATGCAATAACAAATTATACAATGACTCAATAATAAAACAAAAAATGCTTCAATTTAAAAAATGGACAAAGGACAAGAATATATATTTTTCTAAGAAAAGACCCATAAATGGCTAACAAGTACATAGAAACATACTCAACATAATTAATCATCAAGGAAATACAAATCAGAACCACAATGAACTAACATTTCTTACCTGTTAGGATGTCTATGATCAAGACAAGAGAAAATAAATGATGTGGAGGATCAAGGATCTGTGGAAAAAAAGGATCTGTTGTACACTGTTGGTGGGAATATAAACTGGATAGCCATTACAGAAAATGAAATGAAGATTCCTGAAGAAATTCAAAATTAAAAATAGAAGCACAACATGATCCAGTAATATCATTTCTAGGCATATACCCAAAGGAAATGAAATCATGGTCTCAAGAAAATAGCTGTACTCCTGTCTGTATTTCAGTAAGTTATATGTTTGTTTTATGTGTTTTTCAGAAAAATGATATCTGATAATTGAAGTAGACTTAATGAAGTGGAAGATAATTTCTCTTTGACATTTTAATTTATTTTACAGAAACTTCTTTTTGAAATACTTTAATTATTAAAAAAAATTTAAAAAATTAAAAAAATTACCAATGTAATTTTTAATATTATACTGAAATTAGAATAAACACACATTCACAGGATCACAAATTTAAAACCCTATAATCAATATAAAATAAATTATTTTACAAGTTTTACATGCCTTACCAAGTTTCATAGAATTTAATTTCCCAAATGCATTTATCAGAAAAGTAAATCTAGTAGATTAGCTATCAACTCAGCACAAAAAAGCCCACTCTTCCAAAGCTATATTTCCTCTGAAAGGACAATGAATTCCCAATACATTTTTATAACCTTTGTACACTAACTACTAAATAAAAAATATACCCAAGTTAAATGTACAAAAAACAGATGTTCTCAAAATCACTTTCTTGAGTAGTTTACAAACAACTCTGCTACCCAGTGCCAGTTTATTTTTGCACATGTTAGAGTTGGAAGAGTCAGAGGTTCTAGAATTGAGTTGCATTGTAATATTAACATTCATTTTTGATACAACTAATTAATTTTATCTGATCTTTTGTCAGTTTTGTTGTACATTTATCTAACATTCTTCTTCCATATATTTCTACTTTTTTTTTTACTTTTGTGCTAGCATATTTGCAAAAATTTACAAAAATGGGATTATTTGCAAAAATACTTTTCATACCCTTTACAATTTGATTTTGATGTTCTTTCCATTAATAAGTAGAGTCTGTTTCCTGAATCTGGGATGCTTTATGACTTGCTTTAACAAATAGAATGCAGCAAGTAATGATGTCCACATTCTGAATCAAGGCTTTGACAAGAAGCCTTCCCTACTTTCCATTTGCAGAGAGAAGTCACCACCAATGAGGTCAGCCCAGATCAATCAGCTTCTGCCAATCCAGGAGCTGCCTGAGTCACATTAGTAAATTGTATCCATGATTCTTCATTGACATGTGTAGGGTTTTGCCTTCTGTCTTATCTTTTAAACTCTCTACCCATTTCATTGTGAAATTCCTATTCATTTCCAATTGTATATCCTCCAAATAAAGTGAATGCAACTAATTCCTCACATATTTCTTTTTTATCAAATATTATGTCTCAAATAAGTTGTGTATTTTCATGAAGTGGCAACTAGTATATAAACAGTAACTTGTGTGCAATAAATGTCCCATAAATGTCTTAGATAAACATCATGTTGATACCATTAAAACAATGTGCTTGCAGAATGTCATTATTTAATTCCTTTTTAGTAAATATTATATCTTTGCTAGTACAAAAGACATCTAGCATATTCTAATGATTATATATAAAATGCCCTTGTGAAATATTTTAATGACTGTTGCTCAGAAATCAACCTTCATATGTCACAAGTAAAATTCTAGTTTTCTAAAGTGTGAGGAATTACCAAGTTTCTGAAACAGAGAGATTGTGGGAGAGTAGGATATAATTTTCAGCTTTTTAGATAAATAGTAAAGGAAGATAAATATTAGGTGATTTTGATTATAAATGTCACTTGAAAATGCTAGTGGCATTTGCTAGAAGATTTTCCCAATACTCAAGGAAGCATTTATATATATATATATATATATATATATATATACACAAAATATATATAATATATTTTTCTTGGATTCTATATGTTCCATAGTGAATTGTAAAATGTTGATGAAAACTTTATTAATTTTAGCTGTCATTTAGTATTTTTTCAATGCATTACAAGCAAATAAAGTTAAAACTGCCTCTTAATATCATGCAGAAACTTTCTATAGGAAATCAATAGGTTTTAGGAAAGGAAGAAAAATACTCTCATTAAAATGGACTATATATGTAAAATAAAAGAGTTTGCTTAGAAATGTTTTCATAACTCACTTTATATGTAACCTCTTCCATTTTTCAACTTAGAAACACGATCATTTGTTTCCTGTAAATTTATTTGATACTTTAATATATTCATTCTGGACTGGGTTTTATAACTTTAACATTTTTCTGTCTCAATCATAATGAAATTAATAACTTTAAGCATATCTACAATTTGAAAATGAATAAGAAATCAATTTTCTGTGAATCTAAAATAGCTTTAAAAATAGTCTATTATTAAAAAATATGTATCAACTGAGAACACATAAATAAAAACCCCAAACAGACTGATCTTTCTTATGTTCTACCCCTGATAACCAATTTAATGTTAATTTCTGTTTCCATTCCTGGGGAATGTTCTTTTAGGGATTAGGTGATAGTAGATTTTCTTCTGAAAGACTCACCTTTATATATCTTGCATATACCAATACGCAAATCCAGGTGTGATAACCTGAATAATGTGTG
>RCUC01104653.1:0-10053 GCA_003697995.1 Taxidea taxus jeffersonii
AAATAAATAAAATCACACTGGAGTCTTATTTCTCCACAAAACTGTTGCCTAGCCCATAATTTTTACCACTCTTCCCAATCAATTTGGTATGCTGGCAGGATCCTTCCATTTTTAAGTACAGTACAATGTTGGCCATGTTGTATGAGTGACAAACTATGACATGTTAGCATGAACTGCATAGCCTTTATTGCTATAATGAAAACACAGTGGATCGGAAATTATGTGTTTTGCTGCTGTGATGCATTGTAATTAGACATGTAAGTTGAAATATATGATTGCCATTGATAGGAATTTTATGTAAGCAAAATGTTTCTTATTTCACTTGTTCTGACTTTAACCATATGTCATTGTCAGTGCTAATGGTTTTCCACTTGCTATTTAACTATTTCCACCATGGGGCATGTGTGCAGGGAGAACCTGAACCATACTCCCCAGGTGTTAGGGTTCTCCTGCCTCCTGTGTTGTTGTCTCCTCTCTGTCTGTGATCCACAGCTGCAGTCTCCAGTCAAAGTGCCGTGTTCATACTCCCAAGACACCTGCTCCTTGTGTCCTCCAGAGTGGTGCTTTCTCCAGCCACCTCTGGTAAAGGACCAGGGTTTTTTTCCCGCTTGTTTCCAGTTTATCATGGATTGATTCTTTCTGTAAAATACAATTTCAAAAAATTGGGCAGGCCAGCAAAATGATCACCTAATTGGATATCATGATAAGACCAAGTTGCTATCAAATTTTCTGAATAATTTCTATACTTCAGTCATAGTAGACCAGTAATAGTGAACCAGTTCACAGACCATATTTTATTTATTTTGTTTTTTTTTTTAATTGTTTTTAAAGTTTTTGTTTATTTGAGAGAGACAGAGGGAGAGAAAGAGTGGTGGGGAGGGTCAGAGGGAGAGAGAAAAGGCTATATATAGAGATGTGACTCCCCACTGAGCAGGAAGCCCAACCTGGGGCTCTATCCCAGGACCCAGAGACCACCACCTGAGCTGAAGGCAGATGCTCAGCTGACTGAGCCACCTAGGCACCCCCACAGACCACATTTTAAACCACACTATAGAGCAGTGTTTCTCAAATTTATTGACCTAGTGTGGGAACACTTTCTTGGGGTGCCTGGGTGGCTCAGTCAGTTAAACGTCTGCCTTTGGCTCAGGTCATGATCCTAGGGTCCTGGGATCCACTCCCAGGTCATCCCAGGTCAGGCTTTTTGCCAGCATGGAGCCTTCTTCTCCCTCTGCCCTTCCTAGCTTGGGCTCTCTCTCTCTCTCTCTCTCAGATAAATAAAAAATCTTTTAAAAAATATACTTTCTTACATCAAGATGCAATACATATGCATGCCTCCCCCCACCCACCTCCCCACTGCATTGAAACCTCAGGAATGTCAGCTACCTAAGGGCAGAGTTATTTTTCTTCTTTTTCCTTGTCTTTTTCACTGTTCTATCTCCAGTACCTGGCATGTGGTAGGCCTTCACTATTTATTGCATGCAGATGTGTGTATAAATGTAACTGAATTAAAAGTTTCGCAAAACAGTTCTTAACCGTCTCGTCCGTGAGACTCTCTGATATTTTTGTTTTGTTCAAATACACGTTGCCTTGCAGTCTGCTAAATTTATTTCACTGCCTCCTGATCGAAGGGGTCATGACCCCCAGCTGATCAAATACGTACCTTTAGAGGGTGCGTATAGAAGATGACTTGTCCTTTCCCTTCCTTTTTCCTTCCTTTTAGAGCTTTGAGGAGCTGTGACCCACCCCGCACTCTGTAGGCCACAGTCTGGGTCTTACAGATTCCAGAACTGCTGAGCTCTTAGCAGCTCAAGCTAAGTGGGTAGACCTGGCAGGAAACTAGGAGACATAGGAGTCCCTATGGTTTCTAAGTCCCTTAGGTTTCTAAGAGCTAAAAAGAAGAGATGGGTGGGGGTTAGGGTTAGAGTACATGGAAAAACCAGAAGTTAAAACCTGCTCAAGACCACCCAATACTCCTCCATTCTATTGGGAACTAAGTTTGCAAACTCCTATAAACAACATCATCCCAATGGATTTGGTTCACCTGCATTTTGAAGAGTGAAAATTTGTAAGATTGTAGGTGATAGCAACAATCTGTTTCATCCCAAGTTATTTTAAAAGTCAGGGTGAAGAGACAGGTTTTTGACATATGCAGCGGAGAAGAAGGTCACAGTATTCTATATGAATATGCTTATATATTCTATATATAAAGAATATATATAGGAATCTGGGAGCTAGAATCCTTCTGCCAGAGGTGTGCCTGTTTGAGGAGCCCCTGAAACACAGCCACGCTGCGAGCATGCTATCTACCCCATGAGATACGGAGAATGCGGACCTCACAGCTTAGTCAAGGAGACACATACTACAAAATTAGGGCTCTCCTGGACTCTGGCCCAGGGCACTCTAAGAGGGGTAAGAAGGCTGGGCGGCAAGGATGCCTGAGCTGAGTCTTGAAAGTAAATGTCCCGAGTGGGGGATGAGGTCACTGGGTGATGGGCATTAAGGAGGGCACTTGATGGAATGAGCTCTGGGTGTTATTTGCAACTGTTGAATCACCATGTTCTACCTCTGAAACTAATACTATACTATGTGTTAATTAAATTTAGATTAAAAAAAATTTTTTTAAAGGAAGTGTCCCAGGGCATCTGAGGGTGGTCCAGACAGAGAAGGAGCAGCTCTCATGATCACACAGAGGAAAGAGAGCAGGTGCATGACCCTCAGGGAAGGGTCTGTTGTACGGCAGGACAGGCAGGGATGGGTGCCTTGGGGGTCGTAGTTAAGTTGGGTAGAAGCTCCTGAGAAGGGTCAAGGTTGGTGATGCTGGTCAGGGCTGACTGGCTGTTCAATAAATCCCTATTGAGAACAACATGGGTTTGGGACTCAAATCTTAACTTCTTGAGTGACCTTGGACAAATTCGTAACTTTTTGCAGTCATAATAGCTAATAACAATAGATAAGGAGAAATGGGACATTCTTTCATTTTCTCACAAGATCTTCAGATTTACTGATACTTAATACAGTCCATTTTTGAAGTAGCAGCAGCATCCTTTTATTCAAGAAGTAAAGGATCTTGGCTTATTGTATGCACATTTTTATCAATTCCCTTAAGGTTATCATCCTAAATATTAATAGCATTGAGCTGAGAAACTCATTTCCTTTTATCCTGCCCTGTTTTCCCTGGCTGTTTAATTTATCTGAGTACTTGCCAACCTTGCCCCATCATCAATGCCTCATTTTAGCCAGCAAGAGAAGTAACTTTCACTGAGGTGCAGTCATTAATACTTCCACTTTTATGCTCTGCCTTACAAATTCTCTGTCCGTGAGAGGCTGTTTCTGTGTGTTTTTGTTTTTGCAGGTGGTTAAAATAAGTATTTTCTTATTGGCTTTGTAAATATTTGGTGAGCTCTCGGTGTGCTTGAGGTCATGATAGAAAAATAGAATATCTAAGACAACATATCAGGTTCAAGAGTGTTTGAAAATCCTATTGTCTAAAGATATGGATGAAGAAATTTAAATATTTGATCATGGAAAATCTCAAACATATAAAAGTGTACAAAGAATGGTCTAATGTTACTGTACATACTTATCACCCACCTTCAACAATGATCAAATCATGGCTAATCTTGTTTCACCTATATCATTACTCTTATTCCCTTTCCCTTTATTATCTTTAAGCAAATTATAGGTGTATCATTTTATCAGGGAATATTTTGCTAAAAATCTCTAAAAAAAAGAAAGAACTCTTAAAAAATAACTATTACAACTTAAAAATTAAAATAATTCCCTAATATGAAATAGAGTGTTCAAACTTTCAATTATATCATCAATATTGCACCTACTTTATAGTTTGACAGATTTAAAAATGTATGTTGTAACATCAGATATCACCCCCGCTGCCAGCAGCCTGGTCTCTCCTGTTTTCACCCAATTCCCGTGCTCCTTGACCTCCACTTCTTACCATGTTGCCTTTTCAAATGATTCTGAATTAATTTTCTAGGGATGTTAGAGCAGATTGGAGGTGAAAAGGATTTGAACTAATAGAGTAGAGAGGAGAAAGTATGTGGTGACAGATCCATAGCAGAGAACCAGAAAGCTGGGAGCATTGCGTCAGAATCAGAAAATGTTGTGGACATAAGGACTTAGTAGTTGACGTTTAAAGGGAAAGAGTTTTCCCGTTGAAGCCCAAATTGCTTATTCAGAGCTGTTATTTTGGGATCAAAAGAAGCAGTGACTGGGGAGAGGAGTTCTTTCCTTGTTTACCTTGGTAACCAGTTCCAACCTGGTCTTGGGTGGAGCTTGTTGTCCTGAAAGGAAAGATGGCTCTTACGCTCTAGCACAGTGATTGAGTGCACAGCACGGTCATCTGGACAGCTTGTAAAAACCCAGGTTGCTGGGCCCTGCCCTAGAGTTTCTCATTCAGTAAGTTTCAGGTGGAGCCCAAGGATTTTCCTGCTAACTCTTCTAGGTGATGCTGCTGCTGGTCTAGGAGCCACACCTTGAGAACCACTGAGAGTTCCATTGATCTTTCTATTTGGTCTTTCCATTGGTCTTTGGTCTTTCCATTTTTTTTTTTTTTAAGATTTTATTTATTTATTGGACAGACAGAGATCACAAGTAGGCAGAGAGGCAGGCAGAGAGAGAGAGAGAGAGGGAAGCAGGCTCCCTGCTGAGCAGAGAGCCCAATGTGGGAGCTCGATCCCAGGACAGAGGCTTTAACCCACTGAGCCACCCAGGCGCCCCGGTCTTTCCATTTTTAAAGACACATTATCTTTACTAAGACTTTATTGCTGCATGCATTGGGAATCATTTTTT
This sequence comes from Taxidea taxus jeffersonii, assembly GCA_003697995.1. Lineage (NCBI taxonomy): Eukaryota > Metazoa > Chordata > Mammalia > Carnivora > Mustelidae > Taxidea > Taxidea taxus. Next base: position 4,810 of record RCUC01104653.1, read on the forward strand.
AATTGATGAGTGTCCCTAGTGAGTGTCTTGGGAGGGGGAAATTGATGAGAAGTCTGTGGGTAATTTATGTGAAAATACATTGTTTTCATAATGACCACATAATAATATGGCACTGTATGTTTGTAAACATTCTCTCAGAGAGATTTCTTCTTTTAAGTGAGTTGTATCTGTCTCTGGGAATGAAATGAGAAGTTCTCTTTCAAACATAAACATTTTAGCTAAGGAAAGCTGAGAAAGCTAGAACAGATGTCGTTTTTGCCCAGGTTTAGAACAATCTTAATAATTTTCTTAGTCTTTTTTTTTTTTTTTTCTTTCTTCACAGAGAGACTGGGCAGCTAGCCTGCCCTAAAACATCACTCAGTCAGCAACCCAGGAAAAACTGTGGTTTTCTGCCAACTCTTTAGCTACCACGCCCATTGTTGGAACTTTCCTTAATATATTATCCCGTTCAAATCTGCTCTAAATGGGTCCTGACCAAGCTTGAAATATACCCAAAACATACTTCTGTTGGGTCTTTCTTTTTGTCCTTTAATATATAATATATGAATGTTACCCCCAGGAGTTTGCTTTTCTAAGACTTCTCTAAACTTAGTTTTACTGAGCCATTGGAATAGGAAACCGCCAGACCGAGGACTCCTGCAAACAGAGCTGATCTCTGTTTAAATTACCCAACAAATAGGGCTTTATCGAGTTTGAGCTATGACCTTAAACCCAAACCCCACTCCTTTGTTGTGGTAGTTGTATTTTCTGGTATTTTTCCCTTCAGCAAGTCATTCAAAGAAGTAAATTATTAACCATTTAGAATTCAGAAATGAATTTGCTATCATATGAGAATTATTGGCTGTTGAAGGTTTAATTTTCTAAATGATTTTGTGTACCCAGAAGACTGAGTTATAATCAGCAGGTTTCTGGGTAAGCATGGAATTAGAACAAAGGGACTTGGATATTCTGAGTCTTTTATTTTGGACCTCAAGTCTATAATTGGGTTATTCATTTTCCTTGATTTGTGACATCATTATAAATCCATGCATTTCCTACTTATATTAATCCATTTATGTAGTTCATCTTAAAACTGCAATTTCGGTTTTAATTAATAATCTTCACCCTTAATTTTTTTAAAATTTCAGATGAAATATATACATAGTGAAATCCACACATCTTAAGTGTATAGTTTGATGAGTTTTGACAAATGTATAAACTTGTGTAACCAACTACTCAGTCAGCATATGGAACAGGAGGTCCCCCAGGATCATTTGCCACTTCCTGCAAGTAACTGTTTTCCTAATTTCTATCTCTATAGATTGCCTCTTCTTGATTCAGACAAAAGGAATCATATAGTACATCGTTGTTTAAGTCTGGCTTCTTTTGCTCAGCATAATGTTGTATGTGTCAGTAGTTCAGTCTTTTTTAATGTGGAGTAACATTCCTCTCAGTGTATTTGGAGTAATACTGTACTGAGTATGTAAGGATGTCCAGGGGAATCTTCCTCTCAGAAATGGTTTTGGGATATAGGAAAATCTTTTTAGAGCATAGGATTTTCTGAAGCCTTTCCATTTTGCCTTTCTATTTTTTTTTTAAAGATTTATTTATTTATTTATTTGATAGAGATCACAAGTAGGCGGAGAGGCAGGCAGAGAGAGAGGAAGGGGGAAGCAGGTTCTTTGCTAAGCAGAGAGCCCGATGTGGGGCTCGATCCCAGGACCCTGGGATCATGACCTGAGCCGAAGGCAGAGGCTTTAACCCACTGAGCCACCCAGGCGCCCCTCGCCTTTCTATTTTTAAAAATACTTCGATCCAGCCATGACAGTTGACATAGTTTTATCATACAGATGCTCGTTAAATTAAGCTGCCTCTGAAGTAACACAAGCCAATGGGCAAGTCAGAATTTTAACAAACATGGAAATTCTATTTTAACATTAGTACTTTACCACTTCAGTTTGCTGTTTTTACTCTTCTGTGTAGTCCTTTGAAGTCCGTTTGGAATTTAGAGACTTACTTTGTTGCCTTTCGGATATGGAATATCTCGAAGAATATAACATGTGGACTTAAAAGGAATGTATGTCCTGCATTTGGGTGTTAGATCAGGATGATTGGTGCTATTGTTCATATCTTTTGTGTTATTGCTGTTCTTTTCCTACCTGGTATCTGCCTTTGCTATTTCCAAAGAGGGTTGAAAATGATTGGTGGGACAAAACAAAACCGAAAAAAGGACAGGACCTTATACTTAAATCTAACCCTATCAAAAATTACATCAGATATAAATGACTTATGTGATTCTCCTTTAATTGTGTTGGATTTTGCCTTATATATTTGGAAGCTCTGCTATTAGTTGCAAAAAATTTGCAGTTGTTATGACTTCCTGATGAATTGATCATCGTTATAAACTATCTCTCTTTCTGGTAATACTTCTCAATTGAAAGCCATTTTTCTTCTGTTGATATAGCCACGCCTTGGGCTTACTATGTATATGGTATTTCATTTTGCATCCTTTTATTTTCTGTTTCTTTATATTTACAGTATAACTCTATTAACAGCATATTGTTAGTGTTTTGGGTTTTTGTTTGTTTTTTTGTTTTAGCCAGTCTGACAATCTCTGGCTTTTAATAGTATTCATTCTGTTTATATTTAATATAATTATTTATATGAATTTAAATCTACCATCTTGCCATTTGATTTTTGTTTCTCCCATCTCTTCATTGTTCCATTATTGCCTTCTTTTGGATTGAGGATTTTATTAGTATTCCATTTCACTAACCTAATTGGCTTTTTACTAATATCTATTTTGTAATCTTAAGGGATTGCATTGTATATTCTTAACTTATCATTGTCTACTGTGAATTAGTATTAAACATCTTTGTGTATAATGTAAGAGGTTTACCCCTTTCTTCCTTTGAGCCAATAAGATTTTGATATTCTCCATGATCCTAGCTACTCGCCATCCCATGGACTGGGGAGTGCCCACAGGTAAAAGAGGTATAAAAATGAATCTCCTCATTATGTTTCCTTTTACCCAAGAGCTAAATTCCCTCCAGTTTCTACCAGCTTTTGTTTACTCTCCAGTTTCTTCAAAATTGTTTTTATATTTTATCCAGTGCTTTGTATTGCTATTTGTGGGGTAGTTTGTCCAATTAATCTACTCCACCATTATCAGAAGTGGAATTCTTATTTTGTCATGTTTAATAAATTAAGCACTCTTCTGAACCCATTAGGTAACTCAAAAACTTGACAGTAACCTTTATTTAACTATGTAACTCTTCCTCTCAGTCTGTCCCCCCATATCCCTGACTTCTGTTTGTATTTATAGTTTTGTTGAATCTTACATGTATTTCTAAAATATATTTAAATTTATATTGTTTTAACTTCTAAAAGTCTCACTGAATTTATTGGAGAGTTATTTTTATTTGCTATTATACTGCATAGATTTATTCACACCACACATATATTGCTTTAGTTTGTTTTGACAACTGTATGTAATTCCATTGTGTAAATACACCAGTTTATTCATCTCTTGTGTTGGACATTTGGTTTGTGTCCATGTTTTTGGCCTTGCAAAGAGTCCTACCATGAACATTTGTGTGTGCTCATGATTATGTACCTTGGAGTAAATATTGTTAGTGTGAAAATGAATATGTTGAAGTTTAGATGACAATGCGAAACTGTTATTCCAAGTGGTTAAGCCATTTTACATTCCCACCGCCATTCTGTAAGAGATTCTGTGAATTCATATCCTCTGTAATACTTGGTAATGTCAGTTTTTTCCCCTAGTTGACTAAGTATAAAATGGTATCACATTGTTGTCTTGAACAACAATGAACAAGAAAAAAAAATTTCTTGTATTTAAAAAAAATTTTTTTTTAAGATTTTATTTATTAGACAGAGATCACAATAGGCAGAGAGGCAGGCGGGGGGTGGGGGGAAGCAGGCTCCCTGCTGAGCAGAGAGCCCCATGTGGGGCTTGATCCTAGGACCCTGGGATCATGACCTGAGCTGAAGGTAGAGGCTTTAACCCACTGAGCCACTCAGGCGCCCCTAAAATTTCTTATATTAGTGACATTAAGCCTCTAAGTGTTTATTGGCTGGAGATAATTTCTATTATACATCTGTTCATGTCCTCACCTCTCCCTTTTTAAAATCAGTTTGTAGGGGTCGCCTGGGTGGCTCAGTAGGTTAAAGCCTCTGCCTTCTGCTCAGGTCATGGTCTCAGGGTTCTGGGATCAAGCCCCACGTCAGGCTCTCTGCTCAGCAGGGAGCCTGCTTCCCCCTCTCTCTGCCTGCATCTCTGCCTACTTGTGGTCTCTCTCTCTGTTAAATAAATAAATAAAATCTTTAAAAAAATAAAATAAAATAAAATCAGTTTGTAGGAATTCTATCCTTTGACATCCACTGAAGCAGACCACCTATACTATTTTTAATTTATTAGAGATCATAGGCCTTTGAATCCATCATTCTCCCAGACTACCCTATTTAGTTTGCAAACCCCTAAACTCTTGATCCCCTTTTCCTTCTCCATTTTTCCCCTTTAGCACCTACCTCATTTACAGTATTAAATACATTTTTATTGACTGTTTAACTATTATATGCAGGCTGTTACATGATAAGTATAGAGATTGAGATAAGAATTCATAAACATTTATTGCAATTTATTTATTTATTTACTTAAATTTTTCTTTTTTTAAAAGCTTTTACTTGTTTATTTATGAGAGAGAGGATGAGAGATGGCATGACAGGGGGAAGGGTAAATGAGAGAAGCAGACTCCCTACAGAGCAGGGAGCCAGATGTAGGACTGGATCTTGGGACTCCAGGATCGTGACCTGAACTGAGGGCAGTCGCTTAACCAACTGAGCCACCCAGGCGCCCCTACTTACTGCAATTTAATATTGTCATTTATTAAACAAATGATTGGAAATTGAGAAAACCATTGGTTCTTCACCACTCTGAAAACCACAGTCTAGGTTCTCATACCTGAGTCAGAGCATTTGAAAGGCTTGTTGAATGGAGCAGAGAAGAAATATATAACTATCTGTTGTCTGTGAAAAGTGTTCATGCTGCACACAAATACAGTTGCTAACAAAGATGAATATTTGTTTTTCTAATTCAGTGAGGTGGTGAGAGTTTTTTTAATATGAGCATTACTTTGTTTTATTAGCCATCGTTATATCTGAGCCTGGCTTGAATTTCTTTGTGTTATTTTTATGTTTATCGTAGTATTTGGAGCTCTTGGACATTCTACTTTTTTTTTTTTT
>RCUC01104663.1:0-26040 GCA_003697995.1 Taxidea taxus jeffersonii
GAGTCTGGAGGCTGGCTTATGTTTCCCGTGGGACTTACACTGAAGAGTGAGGTCCGTGGAGGCTGCCCGGTGGGATCTAAGACCTAGAAGACCCCCCACCCCGCGCGGCTCTGTGCTGGGGAATCAGCCGGGCCCCATGCTGAGAACCTCTGAACACAGAGGCAGCCCGGCCGTCAGAAGGCAGAGGCTGTCCAAGGGCCTCTGGATTTCAACTCAACAAGTAAGGACCAAATTTGGTTTCTGACATAAATTACTTTGGATACTGACTTCCCAACATCCCAAACTTTGGCCTTCCCCTTACAAGGGGGTCGAAGCTGACCCTTTAATTTCTCCCTGGGGATTTGAAAACAGGAGGATGGTTGTGCTCACATCCGAGGCCTCCCCACACAGACGGTTAGAGCTTCTTCATGGAGCGTGGCATGGCCGGGCACAATTTAGGCTGAGAGACTTGAATTGAGACAGTGCATTATGCTGACCCACGCCCACGTTGCAGGGACAAATTCTGGACGGCCACCAGTGGGCCATCCACCACAGGCTCTCGGGGAGAGGCTGGGGACAGCCACTTCCCAGTTCACCACACACCAGAGGGTGAAAAGTGTGACCCTGGGGGTGTGAGGAGGGATTCTCCTTGCCTGTCCTATGTCATTCTGTACCACAGAGGAGACTGTCGGGAGGCTGGCACCCCGGCCTCCCTCTGCTGCACAGGACATGTGGCGACTTCTCTGATAGAAAGTTCTGGAGCATTAACCAGGCAGGCCTAGCCCTGCCTTCCCTCAACCCTTCCCTTTGGGACCGAACTGGCTAGACACAGCACCAGGGGCTCACCCTGCCCCTCACCAACGCTGGGGTCAGTGGCCCACGGCCAGATGCCTCACCAGGTGGCTGGGGTCGAGCGTTAGCTCCAGGCTCCATGTCACGAGCACCCCGACCACAGAGAATGGTCCGTCCTACTACATCACCAGGGTCACCGGTGACAAACGTGACACTCTGGTCTCTCTCTGCCACAACCCTGCCTGACTGCTCATTTGGTTCAAAAGTCAGCCAGGCTAAGGGTGAGGGCACTCGGTAAAGCCCTTGGGGCCCCCACAGGTGGCAGAGCCCGGTGACCAGGTCAAGGGTGGGCACCGTACCCAACTAGAGCAGTGAGACTGGCAAGCCTTTTGCCAGGATTTCTGGAAAGAAAGCTCATCTTAGCATGGGATGAGTACATGAATGGCGTTAGTGCCCCCAAACTGTTATTGTGCGGGACAACCTGGGGACTGCAGGGGGTGGGCAGAGGGCAGGAATGGGGGCCCGTCCCAGGGGCCCCAGGCCTGCCTGGTCAGTACCAGGCTCTGCGCGCAGGGCACCTGCTCAAACACGGAATGGCGGGTCCGGAGTCCCAGGCAAGGGCCCTGGGGACCGCACTACTGCACAGCCTGCAGCCTCCGAGAACCGCCGCATGAGGAGAGAGACCGCCACCCTTCTCCCCAGCCCAGGGGCCCATGGAGAAGGTGCCCGGCACACGGTCTTCCCATGGCTGGGGCTCCGCTGGCACACACAGCAGCTGACGTGGACCAACAGCAGACAGTGGGGCCGGCCACCATCCTGGGTGCCACAGAAAGCCACCCTCCTGCGGATGCTGGGACCGTCCCCAGCAACAGTTGGGATACCAGCACAGGCATCTGGCCCCACTCTGTGCCCAGGACTCCCCCAAGAAGCCCCCAGACCATCAGCATCCCCGGCACCTGGCGTGACCACCAGGGAAGCGGGCCACGCTCGGCGCTGCTCTCTGCCTCCCAGGCACAGCCCCGGGCCCGAGGCCCGCTGACTGCGGGAGCATCAGACCCCGAGGTCCGGCCTGGGCCTCAGCTCCTCGGCCCCGCACGCCACCCCACCTCCAGCTCCCACCAGGTGGCCCACTGACATCGTGAACTCACAAACCCGTTTCCTGAGGAAGGCTGGGAGAACCTGATGGGGACAGACCGCCACCAGGTCCGTACAATAGGTCACTTTCACCTTTGATTCTCCAGGCCTCCAACCCAGGAAAACCATGAGAATTTAGTGGAACGTTTTCTTGTATTCAGAAATCCAACGACATCCAAACTTACTGCTGAGCCCGGGGTGTGGGGCGGGGGGGTGGGGACAGCCAACATAGCCAAGGGGCTGCCAGGCCGCCCACTCCAGGGGCCCAACCCTCAGCAGCTGCCGTAGGGGACGAGGCCCACCCGGACCCCAGCCCCGCCAGCTCAGCCTGGACCACCCCCACCCCCCCCACCAGGCCCTCTCCTGGACCTCTCCTCCATCAGACTCAACAGCCTTGCTTGCTGGCCTGGTCCTGTCTCCCGCTACACCCCACATGCGAGGGCAGGAGCCCGCTCCAGCAGCTGTGAGCACAGAGGGCCGCAGGGACATCTTTCCAGACACCTGCCTGTTGTAACGTAAAGGGTGATCCTCAGAGCTCTTTCTCAAGACCCCTGTGGCTTCCTGACTCCATGAACCCATCTCCTAGCTCTATGCTGCAAAAGATAGAACCTTCTCTAGATTTTTAGACAAAAAATGGGAATTTTTCTGGTCAGAATGAATTCCTTGATTTCCACTGATGACCCATTCACAGCCCTGACCCCAAATCTGGGGGTCCCTCAGAATCCCAAGAGCTTTCTTAAGAGCCCAGGTTATGGACACACACGTGTGCAACCCAGCTGGACACAGGATCTCCAGGGCTAGAGCCCAAGAACCAGCTTTTATAAAAACTCTCCAGGTAACTGGCTCTCCAGGAAAACCTCCCTTGGTGGCTGAAAGCTCCGTCTCCCCTACATTCCGCAAGTAGGATTTGGGGTTGGGGGTGGGGGGAACCACACGGAGAAGAGCAGCCGGAGGACGAGGCCGCTTTCATTCCCAACCGCGGCCCCATGTGGGGACAGCCGGGGGCCGTGGGAGGTGGACAAGGGCCTCACCAACAGGCCGGCCCCCCAGCAGCTGAGCTCTCCTCCGGACTCCTGAAGGCGCACGGACCGCATCCGCTCCAGCTTGCGCCTGCGGACGGCGTCCCCCTCGCGGCCGGCACCCAGGGGCCCCTTGCTCCCGGGCTGCGCGTGCGTGAACAGCATGGCGGCCAGCTCACGGTCCACGTCGGCCAGCTTCTGTGCCTGGACCACGTTTTTGACTGCTGGAAGGTTCAAAGAGGGAGCAAGAGGTTAAAGTGTAGAATTTACATTCTTCAAGCGGACCCAACAAGCTTCCTCACCCAGCCGCCTCACCCAGGGCAGGAGCTCGGCAGGCACCTTGCCCTCTCCTGTACCTTCGAGGACATTCATAAAGATGGGAATCCTGCAGGCTGGTCTCCACAGTGGCCCCCCCTTTACCAGCCTTTCAAATAGAGGAATTCTGATCTTAGTCCTTAGAGACAAATTAATATACCATTAGGTGACTTTCTGGAGGAAAATAAAGGTCAGGGTTCTAGAAGCTGATGTTCTCTAGGTTCTCCAAGGCCGCTGACACCCCATCCAGGACGCAGCCCCACCAGCGAGAGCCTCCTGACTCATCCACAGGGACCACTTGGGGACAACTCTGAGCTCTGCAGACGCTGTCCCACCAGGTCCTCAAACCCCGCTGTGTGCTCAGATCAGGACTCAGGTGCCCTGGCGAGCTGCCTGCTTGGCCTAAAGCCCCAGCCCAGGTTGGGGTGGGAGACTCGGACCAGCCTGGCCCCCAGGGAAGGGACCCCTCTGGGCGCCTCTGCTCAAACCCCGGACAGACACGGAAGCCGTGTGGGCAGACGGACAGACGCTGCAGCAGCAGGCGGGCCGCATTTTCTTCAGGTGACAAAGCCACACATGGCCCGCGTGAGCGCACAAGCTGACACACGAGCTTCCCGGACCTGCACTCGAGCTGGTGCAGGTGGACAGAAGGGGCACCCCGACATGGGCCCGGGCCCTCCTGAGCCTCGGGCACCCGCAGCCCCTGCGGGAAGGGAGCACCCTGCTGAATCTGCGGGCCGGGCCCCCCACTGGTGCCCCATCTCTAGCCTCCGACTGACACGCTCCATGTGACGGTGACGCTCTTTCCCCCGACTGGCCCACTCTTCCCCCATCACCCCTGACAAGGGCTGTTCGCAGGTCCTTGCCACCATTTTAGAGCAGTTCAATTGCTTTTCAAGTGTTATGCGTTGGTCTAGACAAGTAAAATGCTACCTTAAAATAATTTTTGGGGTGCAGGCATAGTGGATGGGCCACCCCCTCGGTTGGGTCTTAGCAGCCCGAGGCCCACAGTCCCGGGGGAAGGAGACAAGCAAGCCGGGAGTTGACCAATGAGCTCCGGGTCAGACCGTATCACCCAGTGCCAGAGACCAGAAATGAAATTCCAGCACTGCTCAGAGCCCAGGAGCACTTGCTAAAACTCTGCACAACTTCCTAGTTGCCGACCCTTGCCCGCTGGGGAGGACGGACTCTCTGATGGACCGCCCCCTCCTGTCTTCGCTCAAACAGGGAGAAGGGGACCAGGGACTTCCGAGACTCTCCGCTCACTCAACCGACACTCATGAGTTACAGCTCGCTGCACGGCCTCGCCGAGCCCCCGACCTGCTGGGCCCCAAGGCCGGGGCTTTCACAAATACGGCCCACTGGTTCTTGGACCAGCCAGGGACAGAGAAGCCCTGGCCCCCAAGTGGGAGATCCAGACTCTCACCCAAGCTCACCACCGTCTACCACACAACCAGCCCAACCTCCCCTGCCTTGGTTCCCTCAACACTAAACGGGAGAACACTCAGCCTGCCGGGATCATGGACCCTGGACCGCTCTGAGCGTCAGGGCCTCTGGGGCCCCACACCCGGGAGAACGCTCGAGCGCCCACAAAGTCTGGGCTGGCGCTTCAGGGCACGCAGGGTCCTAGAGACCTCGCGGCTCTCACCAGCCACAGCACGGGGCCTCCCTCCTGGGCACAGGCTCCGGGACAACAGCATCTGAGGACCATCAACACAGGAAACTCGGGGCAGCTGTGGATCTGCACCACAGGGCCTGTGACACAGGGGACACCACCCAAAGGGCACACTCGCTTTTCATCCCACCAACTACTTTGCTTCCAGGCCTGTGGGTGACTTGAGGGGACAGAAAACTTCATACACCCCCTGCTTTGGATAACATTCTGCCAAGTGCAGGCCTTTGCTTCCCAAGCACCACAACTGGTTTACTCCCCCCAGCGCAGGAGCTTCAAGCCAGTTTTCACAAACCATCATGGTCCTCGTTCAGCAGGGAGCCTGCCTCTCCCTCTGCCTGCTGCTTGCGCGTGTGCTCTCTCTAGTAAGCAAAAATAAAAATAAAAAACAAATAGAAACCCGTCTCTGTTCATCCTAGCCTTTTCTTCACTCCCTGCTCCCCTGAAGATGGGCAGCTAGAAGCAAACAGGGATGCCTCGCGCAGGACGACAGCCCCGCCGGCCTCCACGGAGCCCTCTCTAGAACACTCTGGCTGTGACGCACGCGCTGACCCGGCACAGCCTGAGGGTCTGCTGAGGCAGGCAGGGCGCTGAGCTGGACACGACGGCCACCACCCCCGCCCCCGGATCACACCTGTCCCCGCACAGAGTCCCACCCGCCCCCACCCGGCCCTCACTCACGTCTCAGACCCCCGCGCGTGAGGAGACTGCCTCCCACGAAGTGCCGGGCGCCGTCGCTCGAGATGACCCGTGACCTGGAAGGCGGCAACGAGCTCGAGTTTCTCACCGTCTGCTCACACACGTGACCTACGTTAAAGACATCCCAGCAGAAGGTGTGAACACCGACAGGAGCGTGAGGAGACACGCCGACTCCCCCGCAGGGAGCTCGGGGTTCCAAAGGGCCCGTGCACACCCCCTGGCCCGCTGACACCCCGACCCGCGCTCCGGGCTCTGGATCGGCTCGGCAGTGGAGAGCTGGCCGGCGGGTCAGAGCTCCGGGCCCTCACACCCTCTCCCCTCCCTCCCTGCAGCGGGGCTCACACGTGCCCGCGCCCGCGCCTTGGGGGAGGCCTCTGTGCGCGTCCGCAAACGTCGGACACACACTTGAAGGTCAAGGACCCTCAGCAAGCTAGAATCTTCTGGAGCTGTTTCCACACAGAAGCCTTGGCAGGAAGCAGCACGCGGCTTCAGAGGGCGGGGCGTGAGCCCGGGGGCGGAGCTCACGGCCTGCCCGGCTGGACCGCAAGCAGCGCCCCACTAACCCCAGCATGTGCGAGGCCCACAGAGGAGGGAAGCCCACCCTCGGAGCCCGCGACCCCTCTGCGCAGACATGACCCCCACCTCCGGGGAGGGGGGGCAGAGCCGATGAAGTCGGATTCCAGAACGAACCCCCCCACGTTCCGGACGCAAAGTGCTCGCGCTGTGGGCTTCCCTGATTCCGGCAGGACAGTGCTGAACGCCTGCAGGCATGGCCGTCCTGGACACCTTTCTGGGAGCTGCCGGAGGAGGTACCCGTTCCCCACCTCTCTGCATCCCCTCCCTCCGTGCCTCCACTCTGCCCCTGGCGGGGCCCGGACAGGGTGGCTTCAGCCCCTCAGCTCCGCCCACCCCTGCCTGTCCCGAGGGACAGTGCTGGACGCAGGAGCACGGCCCTGACCACAGCGGCGAGCTGGGCCTCAGCAGCGGTGACCAGAGTGACCTTTTCATCTCCAGCTGTCGGACAGGAACGTCTCCCTCTTGACTGGTTTCGAGCTGAGGTCAGGAAGGGATGGCCTGTCCTGCCAGGGAGGCCCTGTGGTCTCTGCCCTGCCAACGGACGCTGCCCCTGCAGACCGCAGTGCGCAGCAGCTGGAGAGACCCGGGTGTGGCAGCAGACCAGCCCGCGGCAGACCAGCAAGGAGGACGGCCCCAGCCTGGGCGTGGGGGAAAGTGCTCGATTCAAAACTGACTGAAACCGCCTCTGGCCAAGCAGGAGTGATGTACTTGGCGTGGCTTACAGGCTGGGGACATACAGGCCAGCAGAGTCCTCCCCGAGGACTTCCATTCCCATCGTTTCCAAACTCCTCTGGTCGCCTGGCGTGTTTCTGAGACTCTCACACAGGGTGGCCTCCCCCAGCCTTCTTGCGACAAGAGCCGCTCCCGGTCACGAGCCCGGGGGCGCAAAGCGGTCACAGCTCGGCCAGCAGTCCCAGCAAGCACAGGCGCGATGGTGTCTTCCACAGCCCCCGGCAGGGAGACCAGCGCACTGGGACAGGCGTGGAGCTCACTGTCCAGAGCCTTCCCTGAAGCAGCACCACACTCCAGGCCCGGCGAAGCGTCGGGTCGAGCCCAGGTCTCGCCTGCCAGGTGCGCACCACGTCACCATGAGACGCCAGATGGCAGGCCTGCCTCCTCTGCGGTGGTTACTCACGGGCCTGGCCACCGAGGCCAGTGACAATCCTATGTGGGGTCTCTTCCTGGGGGGCTTCGGGGCCAGGCCCGGTCCTGCTGCTGCTCCATCCCTCCCCCCACGCTGGCTCTGCACGCGCAGCGCACACGTCCGCGTCACGCTCAGCCCTCCGGACGGACTCCTCTGGCCCTGCGTCTTGAGTCCCAACTGCTCCCGGCCCCTGCTCGGCTGGGAAGCACGGACACCTCTCCTGGGGGTCTGCCCAGCACCCACCCCGCGGCTGTCTCTCTGCTCTTGCCCCACAGACGGAGCAGCTGAGCCTTCTGCCAAACATGGTCCTCCTCTCCCTGCGGGCCGCCCACCCCCAACACAGCTCAGCGCCACAAGGTCGTGAGGCTCGTCCCCAAGAATGGAATCTGGTGTGGACACCACTTTGACGGGCTCAGCTGCTCACGCCTCGGGGCCTGCTTTGTCAGCCCCAGTCCAAGAGGCACAGAATCAGGCTCTCGCGCTCGCTCAGCCTCCCGTCCGTGGACCTCCCATCACCACACCAGGCCACTGTGGCCGCTGCTGGGCGACCACCGCAGCAAGGAAGACCAGCGACCAGCCATGTCCCCAAGAAGCCCCAGGCCCCAAGGGGGACAGACGAGCAAACAAGCGGACAGGCGAGGAAGGGACAGCCAACTGATGCCAGAGCCCAGATCCTGGCACCAACACTCACTGCTCCGGCACCACCCTGCTCTCCACATAAGAGGGGACGAAACACCATGGAGCCCAGGGGCTCCGTTCCTGCCCTGAGCTGGGTCGGTCGGGCTCCCAGCGCCATTCCTCCCTGGTGCGGGAGGACCATCTGGCCAGCTCTCCATCCCACCCTGAGGATCTGCTCCATCAGTCACCTGGCACGCCACCTCTGCTCCCTGTCAGGACAATGGATTCGTGCCGCACCTGAGGGATCCCGGGAACCCTCTGTGGCCTCGCCTGAAGCACAGGCAGGGAGGCCTTCCCCTGCGTCTGGTCGGCGTGCCCGCGGACTCCGTCCGGCCTGGAGACCAGAGCTGGCAGGGATGGCTGCAGCTCAGGAGCCGCTGCACACAGCTCCTGGGGGGACAACCAGTGGAGCTGGGCTTTCAGGAGTCACGACTGTCACTGCAGCACACGGCACCGGCGGGATGACGTGGTCACCTCCAGACAGACCAGGACCGTCCCTGAGCGTCACCGTGTCCTCCAACGCTTTTTGCACTTGTAGTGTTGGTTTGGAAGCTGGGACAAGAAACTAGATCGGGGGCACACGCGCTGATTCAGGGACCGGACACGGTGAAGGCGCTAACTTCCTCGGGGCGCAGTCCGAGATCCCAACGGCCGCGGCTCTCTTTCCCTCCGGGGAGACCTGGCTTAAGCTGGGGACCCGCACATTTGCTGCAGGAGTAGGAACTCCCTCCAGATGGGCAGGGCTCCTGACATGGTCTGCAGCTACCCTCGGTCCATGACGCCATCGTGTCCCACCCCAAACCCAGGCCCTCTATCCACACCACCCAGTTCTCCTTCAACCCTGAGAACACGGAGCTGGGAGTCGCAGCAGCCCCTCGCTCCCCGGGGGGGCCCCAGGAAGGGCCAAAGATAAAAGTGACTGCAGCTCCCGGAAGAGCCACAGTCACACCGCAGACAAGGCTGCAGAGACCGTCACGGAGGCTTTCTGAGCCTAGATGCCACGGACACGAGCACCACCCCTCCCGGGGCACAGAGAGGGTGCCCCGTTCAGCAGCCTCGAGCTTCACCACCCGCCCTGTGAATGCAGAGCCAAGGAGCGACGCCACGCCGGGCACCGGGACGCTGGCCTGACCCTGCTTCTGTCCCCTGAAGCTCACACAGCCTCCTCCTGCTGCAGAACAATCAGTTTTATAAAGAAACAAAAGTCACAACACTTTTTTCCAGAAAACGCAGCATTTGCAGGGGGAAACCATAGCGTGGCCGCGCGGCCCAGCGAGCTGCACACATTAGTCCTTTGTTAATCCCCTCGCCGTGGGCGGCTCGGGCGGGCGTCTCTGACTCTGCCCCATGCGCTATCGCTCTCTTGCAGGCAAAGTATGGAAATGACAATTTGAGATAACATATAATGGAGCTAATCTTTCTTCTGGAGATAAGATTTAAAACTCGGAATCACTGCACATTTGTGGGCTGTGAATAAACATAAAAATAACCAACGCAATTGCTGCTCGCAGCTCCCTCATTCGGAGGAGCTTCTGAATGATGTCTGCTTCTCACATGTGGCTCATTTCTTCCTCCAGAACCTAATTGAGTTTTGCTATTTCCATATTGTCTGTTTTCTAGGCTGCCTCAGATGCCACGATTGTAAACAAGCAGGCAGAAACCTCCAAGCTGACTTAATGGGCTGTGCGCGCCCCCCGTGCTGCGGCGGCCCCGGCCCGCCCCCCTCCACGCTGCCCACATGGGCTCCTGGGCTCCTATGGCCCACAGGGCTCCAGGCTTTAACGTCAGCCTGGGCTGTGAGGAATGGAAAATTCTCCCATAAAACGTGAGAGGTCTGAGTCTCATCTGGGCAGACACGGCTCCAGAAACCTCAAACGTCTTGGTTTCGTCCTGCTTTCCATTTCACCCCGAAAAACCCCAATCCTTCCAGAGTCCCCTGGAGGGAGACAGAGTGGGCCTGTCCCCCGGTCCCACAGGGGCTCACTCTGGTCCCCTGCCCTGTGGGGCAGGCACGCTGGCCCCAGGTTCCCCGTTGGTCAGGGCCTCAGAGGAGCTTCCAGAATGTCTAGGGAAGTCCACTGTAGCCACAGCCAGCCCAGCGCCCTGCCACCGGCCCATGAACGAAGGCGCATCTGGGCGGTGCTCAGCACGTCTGAGAGCAACCCTCGGACACCGTTAGGTGTAAGGTCAGAGCACTAGGCTCTAAAGAAGTGTGCTTCTCTGTTCCTTTATCCCCAAGCAGCACGGAAGCTGAGGAACACTTCTCTCTCCTCTCCTGTGATGAAGTAGTTCTGTGGGCTGATATTCCATACGAAAAGCCCTCCTGGAACCAGTCACCCTATCTGAGTATTGTCACAGAGATGCCCCGTAGATGGCACCAAGAAACAAAATGTGGGCAAGACTGAGATGACTAATGATCCCAAATCCTGATCAGAAATCAGGATCACCAAACAACCTGTCCCAGGATGGGTTCGGGTGTCAGAGACAGACTAGCAGTTGGGGGTAGGCTCAGTGGTGAGGGCAGGTGCTCAGTGGTCAAGGGCACTCAGTGGTCAAACAGTAAGAGTTCTTCTGAATTCCTGTTGATTATATGACGCCAACCACTAGTACCACTGCCCTGTCGGAGCTCACGCAGCAACTGGGGAAATGAGTGGCCACCCAGAAGACGGCCTAAAGCCAGCAAAGCCGCCAGGGGCTCTTACCCACGTTGGCCAGCGCCAGATGCAGCCAGCCCTTCAGCACCGTGTAGACACCGATGGGCTTGACACAGCCAAACCGGGCCACATCTCCACTCACCACCGCGTCCTGCTCGTACTCGGTCGCCACAACCTCGAGCTCGTGCAGGACCTGCACAGCCGGCCGGCCTTGGCGGAGGAGATGCTGCAGAGAAGAAAGGCACCAGTCAGAGGGTGGCTGAGGCCCAGCCCGTCTTCTTCTGAAAAGCTAAGTCCTCAGTATCCGGTCTTTCCCGCAAACTCTTTCATAAGGTGCACCCAATCCGCCCAGTGAGTGAGCACCAAGGACGCACGGACAGGCCAGGCAGCCACCTTCCTGGAGCCCGTTCTGTGGACAGTAACCCCAGAAACGAGCGACAGAGCAAGGCTGGGGATGCTGAGCAGACCCCACCTCCGGTCAGTGAGAGCTTCTAGGAGGAGGTATGAGCCAGGCAGGGCAGGCTGGGGGCACACTCGGCCCAGAGTGCAGAGTACAGGCCCCCACACCCGGGGCCTGAGCATCCGGCTTCAGTGTGGCTGGAAGACAGGGGGTGGCCGGGAGCAGGGCCACAGGGCAGCTGAGGTCTGGCTGCGAGGGGCCACACCAGGCCCCGGCCGCTCAGAGCCGGTGAGAGCCAACCCGGGGCGGCACAGGACCTTCCTGACCCGGTGCTGTCTGCTACGCCAGCTCACCCCTCAGTGCTCGGCCTGAGCCCGAGCACTAGTGAGGCCCGCGAGGGAAATGACAGGACCACGGCCACCTTCGGGCCTGGCTGGGATCCTCTTCCTGGGAGGCCTTGGGAAAGTCAGCTGACCTTTCAGTGCGCACGTCTCACACACAAACGGGCGTGCAGGAGCAGAGGAGGTTCCCAGCGCTTCCTCCTACAGTGAACAGCCCCGCGCTGGGAGGGAAGGCGCCCACAACGACCCTCCCTGGTGGCTCTGGCAGCTTCCAGTTGCCTCAGGCCTGCAAGCATCACGGTGCGGGTCCACAGAGCCCACATACCCGCATCCGTGTTCGCGGCCGGGGCCCAGCAGCCAGGCTGACTACACGATGTCCCCGTGGGAGAAGGGCCCATTGACGAAGGAGGTGACACCCAGGCGCCAGGAAGCAGAGAGGCCAAGAAAAACAGGGCATCGCATCCCAGTACGGGTGGCAAAGACTTCTTGTTTAATTAATACTCCTTAAAGGCAAGAGCACGGAAAGGCAGCGGCACCCTCGTCCTCACCCGGGAGGAGGAGGACCTCGCGGGGCTCCCGGTCGGCGAGTCCCACCCACTGCATGCAGGGCCGTCACGTGAGCGCAGCTCTGACTCAGAAACAGCCCTCCGACAAGCTGTCGTCTGGGGAGAGCAGAGCGCCAGGGTGAAGAGCACAAGCTTCCGAGTCAGAACTGGGCGAAAAGCCGGCTCGGCTCTTGTCAGCGGGACCTCGGGCCTCAGTTTCCCAGCTGGACGTGAGGGTAACGCAGCACAAGCCCGGGGCTGGGCTGAGGGCAGTCAGCGAAGGGAGGGGCAACCGGGCACTGGAGCGACCAGCACTATGGCCCTAACAACACCGTCGCGTCCTCGGGGACGAGCTGAGGACGGGGCACACCGTCCTTCAAGACGCTCGCGCAGGAAACAAGCAGAAATCCCGCACGCACCCAACAGCACGAGCAGGGAGACGAGCCGCCGTGCACCGCACCCTCCAGAAAGCCCGCCTGCAAGCTGGACTGGGATTCTCTCTTCTTGGCCAAATTTCCCACCCCTTTTCCTTCAAATTTTGAAGTTAAAGACTTTATTTTTAAAAAGTAAAATTTAATTTTAATTTACCCAAGTGCCAATAATCACAAGAGCGCTCGCTTCAAGGGCTCCTCGTGGAGGACAAGATAAAATAACTTCGTCTCCAGCTGAGCGCACAGGGACGAGGTGGGGCCTTGACGGGCCTAGTTCACAGGGCTCCTCCCGGCCCCACCAGCGCCCACTCCCCCCTCCCTCCTCCTCCCTCCGTCCCCTCCTCCCTCCCTTCCTCACCCCTTTCCCTCCTGTCCCTTGTTGCTCCTTCCATTTGCTCATTCTCAGCTACACAGAACCGGGCCCACTGTGGGTCATGACTGTGCTGGGGATGAGTGACCGTCCCATTCCCACCCACCAGGATGTCACCGGCCAGCATCAGAGACAGACAAGCAATGGCCATGACGATCCCACAGGCACCACGACCCAGGAAGGTCTGACCAGGGGGAGGAATGAGAACATCCTCCCACATCTGCTGAGCGCTCCCCACAGGTGACCCCTCCTCCCGCCCCCCCCCCCGGGGGCGTCACTCCTCAGGGACAGACACCAGAGTCGGCTGCAGGAGGGATGGCGCAGCCCCGGTCAGCCCTCTGAGGGAAGAGGGGGAGCAGGCAGCACCCCAGGGGAGGAGGAGCAGGGTATCGGGGGCTCAGTGCACACAGCCTGGCATGAAACAAATGGGGGCTGTGAGTGCATCGCGGCGAGTGGTGCCAAGAGCGAGTGGTGACCTGGGTTGCAGGTCTTGGTGACCACATGGGCTATGGCAGGGGCGAGGCTTGGGAGTTGGGGGAACTGAGGGGCGCCCGAGGCTGGAATCCAGAAGGAAGTCCACTAATGGGAGTCAGGGAGAGCAGGGGGCTCTCAGAGACGCAGGAGCTGGGGCTCCCCTCCCACCGCCGCTCCGCAGCCAGGACACCATGTCCCCAGGCCTGAGCCCAGGAGCTGCCCTGAAACTACGCTGACCCTCCAGGGAGAAACCCCAGGAAGGAATCTTTAATTAACACGGGGCTTTAGGTTTTAGTATACGAGGAAGACGGAAAGCACCATTAGAGAAAGAATTAGTCTAATTCTAATTACAATTAGAAAAGCACAATTCAAGTAACTGCCAGCAAGCATCCGGCGACCTCTGCCCAGCCCAGTCCATCCCTCACCCGTCCCCAACCCCGGGCCAGGCCCCTGCTCACAGGGAACAGGTATCCTCACTCTCAGGGCACGAGAGGGGGCCGAAGGTGACCTTCCCTGCGAGAGGGGGCCGAAGGTGACCTTCCCTGCGAAGGTAACCTTCCCTGCGGTTTAGGAGGAGCTGACTCACAGAAAATGTCGCACAACGGGGACTCTGTGAAAGTCCTTCCCTTAGGGGAAGGACAGAATCTGTGCACAGTGGGACCACAGTACTCCTTGGTGGGAGAGGACCACCTCCCGAGCAGACCCTCCCAGGAGGGACACCCCACCCTCGAGCCACCACCTTCATCTGGACGGCCACAGATCCCACGAGGAGCAGGGAGTCTCCGTCCCAGACGTCAATCTGCAGGGTCTGGGCGGCCAGGTAGCGGGTGAACCAGCGCTGCTCTCCGGGCTTCAGGAACCCAGGCTCCACCAGGTACTTGAGCTGAAAGCCGGGAGGCCCTGTTCAAAGAGGCCTCGAATGAGCCCAAAAGTGACTCGAGTCATTTACAATCTTTATATTTTGAGGAAGCAATCCCTGCTGTGGCCAGGATCATGAATTTCTGTTTCCATCATAACCACAGTTTAATAAACACATTAATCCAAACATCATAAAATACCCACATTTACGAAATACAGAGTCCCGTCCAGAAGTCGCCATTTCTTTCCAATACAAACCCTGAAGTCCTCCCGGAATGCAATTCATGGTTTTCACCGAGTCCTTGCAAAGCAGTCTATCCTGAACGGGGACAGACATCCTGATGGGGCTGCCCTGGGAGGTCGTTACTCCGCGTGCAGGGTTTAAGGAGAGACGTGGTCTGCCACCGAAACTGGGAGAACGCACGCCCGTGCGGAGCTCCAGCCCAGAAGCCCCGAGCGCTGCCTAGCACAGTGCCTCCCTCGGGGGCGCCGGCCCTTGGGCTCATCTCCGAGACGGGAGTGGACTGTAGCCACCGCCTTTCGGCTCCCCCAGGTGGCATCACCATCGATTCCAAGTTGACAAAACGCCACAGAAATCATCGCGAGTTACCGCGCGGGGAGCAGCCCAGCTGGGGAGAACAGACAGACACTTCCCCTCCCCAACAGAGCCCCCGAGAAGCACAACAGTGACTCTGGGGACAAGGGCACATGTTCACTCAGCACTGGGGGGCAGGTCCCAGACTGGGCTGTGGTCCTCACCCCGTCTCCAGCCACCTCAGCCCCAGGCTGTCCCCTGCTCTCAAGACCCGAGCAGTCCTTCCGCTGAAGCAGGGAAGCAGGCCGAGTGGACACGGCAGTGCGGGCTGACGGGAAGGCGGGGCGTGGGGCCTCTCGTGGGCCCAAGGGACACGGCGCCAGGACCAGCGCCTCATGGAGTGGAGGGGCAGTAAGGAGCCGGGAAAAAGGCTGAGGGAGTGGACAGCAGTGACCCACACAACAGCAGGCCAGTCCCCAGCATCACGTCACAAGTGAGCAAAGTAACGGGACCAGTGGAGGCCCCAGTGCCCCCAGGCAGCCGAGACCTGGGTGGCCGGTGGCCTCTGGTCATTGTCAGGACACCCCGCAGCGAGGGAGCCCTGAGGCTGGCTCCTCAGATGCATGGTGGGGACGGGAGCAAAGACCTGCACACACCCGGGGCCCAGCTCCCGGCACTAAAGGCGCCACGCCCCACCCCAGGCCCACCGGGGCGGCAGGAGAAGGACAAGCTCAGGCACCGGCTTCCACACAGCTCAGACTTCTGATCTGCAGGGGCAGAATGGATGTGAACTCTGCGGGCCAACGTCCCCAATGACACCCGCGGACACTGGGCCCTGGGAGCGCCACACTCCACCTCCACGTCCCCCAGACCCACAGGCTCTCCACCCGGAGCTCTCCTTGCTCCCCAGGGAAGCAGGTCCCACCCGGGCCCCCCGCCTCCGCCCCCACCAGCCAGCTCCTCCTCCCATCAGCCGGGAGTGCTTCCTGGGCGCCGGGCCCTCGCAGCACCCCTGCCAGCTGCCTCCCACTCCGACACGCCAGTCTGACCACCCAGCCGCACCAGGAATTCACACTCAACACCGAACCGCGGTGCCCCCAGCACACGTTGCCAAGCACCGCGCAGGGAAAACGTGCGAGCAGGGGACGGACAGGGTCCCGGCCTGATGGAGTTCGTGGTCACGGGGTGACACACTGAGCTCCGAGCTGACGGCGTGCTGAGAACCCGTGGGAGGCGAGTAGGGGAGTGGGGGCCACCCTGGTCCGGGCCCAGCCTCAGGGCTCTCGGGCTGGAGGCGCCACAAGGTTGGGCCCCTTCACTCCTGTCTGGCTCAGACAACAGGCTCCTCAGCAGCCTTCCCTGAGGTCCACACCCCTGCAGGCCTGCCCACGGCCCTGCCAGAGCAAAGGGAACCGCGTCATCTCCGTCCCACCCAAAGGTCCGCAGTGACGCGGACCATCTACCCAACCAAGGCAGACCCCAGAGCCAGCGGCACCTCCCCAGGGTCCGCTCGGGCTCCCAAGCTCACCTCTCTCACCCGCCCCCCAACAAACGCCGAGCCCAGCCCGGCCGGCCTCCTGCCTGAGCCTCAGTCCTGCCGCACACCCACAGCCAAGCCTGGTGGGCGCTCTTCCTCCGGCGGGACGGTCCTCAGGCAACACCTCCCTTCCTGAGCCACACACACCCCTGCCCACGACGGCATCCACACCCCACAGACCACCAGCACCTCTACAGTCTACGACCCACGGAGAGTACAGAGCGCTAGGGAGAGCTGCACTCCAGGTGACAAAGCAAAAACCCAGATACACAAGGAGAAACAGACAAAACGCAAGAGTAGTGGAGACCAACTAATCAGCTTGTTTTCAAGGCAGGTCCAGTGGACAACAGATAAGGGCACAGAAGGCCAGGCCGGCTAATCCGTTAGGTAGAATGCATGCACGCATGCCACTGCTCTCCGGTAACACCGAACACATATTTCAAGTGTATCTCGAAATGAATTAATTAATTAAAATTAACTATGTATCATTAATAAAAATTAACTATAAAATTAGTATTAGGAAAACTATCATAATATTATAAATTTATAAAATGTCAATAAATAAAAATAACATTAATGAAAATTAAGTTAATAAATTAACTGTATGAATAAAATTTAACATTAATAAAAATTAACTATGTATCAAGCCACAAAGAAAACCTAAATGTGCCCCACAAGGTAGAAATGACATAAACAATATTCTCAGACCACAGTGCCACAAACTAGAAACTGGAAACAACTTTTTAAAAACAAATTTACAGCTTATTTGTAAATAATTCTCTGTCAAGTGAAAAACAAAATCCAGATTTTCTAGAAAAGAATGAAAATACTACTTATCTGAATCACCAAAGCATAAAGCAGTAATCAAAGGAAAATTCATAGCCTTTAATACTTTGTATCCACAAAAACAAGAGAATCAAAGTAAATGAATTAAGCAAGTCAAATTAGGAAAATAACACAGGAGAATACAAAAAAAAAACAAAAGTAACAAAGATAAAGACAAGATTTAATTGGTCAGAAAACAAGAAAATGGCAAAGCCTGCAGGCGGGTCACTTCAGTATCTTTGGAAAGTCAGGGAGCCAGAAACGAGCACATGAAAGGATGTCCCTGTCCCCAGCAGGACAGCTCTCCTCACCTTAACCCATGGATTCTGCAGAACCCGAACAAAGGGCTGACAAGTTCACGTGGGAAACCAGCCCGGCCAGAATGTGCAGTGAGGGGAGGGGGCTGCCCTGCAGGGAGGAGCACCTGGAGGGGGGTCCGTACATCTGACTCAGCAGCCTGCCTGCCGTGTATGGGTGGGTGGTCTAATGCTGAGTCCAGCTAACCACAGCCTGCAGGCCGATCCACCGGGAGCTAAGAAGAGTTTTCACATTTTTAAAGGATTGTTAAAAAAAAGAAGATTCCAGAGAGAACATATGTAACCCAGAAAACCCAAAATAGTTACTATCTGGCCTTTAACAGAAATCAGTTTGCCAACCTCTGGTCTAATGGAACAAAATATAAAATCCAAACATAAACCCAAGTAATAAAAAGTGTGGGTATATGAGAAGGCGGCTCTCGAGTCACTGAAGACGGGCTTTCTAACAAATGGCACTGAATCAAAAGGAGAGGCATCTGAAGAAAGATAAAACTGGCTCCCTGTCTCCCATCGCACAGCAGGATGAACTACAAAGAGACCAGAAGCCTCGTGTGAAAAATGAAACCCACAAGCCCCCAGGGGAGCCGCGAGTGGCTCTGTTTACGAGCTGGGGAGGAGGACACCTTCATGTCCACCACTTGGTAAAGACCACCCTGTTGGAGAACACAACGACAAGGCTCGGCAGGGTGAGCAGCTGGCTCGGCCAGGGCCGTGTGCTCATCTCGGTCTCAGAGCTGACGGCCGCCACGTGGAGCCCGTGAAGCTTGACACCAGATGCAGACCAGAGGGAGCACCAGCTCTACGCCCATGCGCGAGACCTCCCGGAGGGCCAGTGTCAACGGTCAGACACACTCAACACGGCACTGTACGGGACTGCTGCCCTGGCCCCTTCGGACACCTCTGTCACTGGGAGGAGACACAGGGGACTACTCCAGATGAAAGGAGATCAGGGAGGTGACTCCTGTACAGCCCAGGACCCAGACTGGATGTCAGAGCAAGAAAGTAGCTATAAGGGCCACAGAGGGAGACCGGGAAGGGGACTGTGAGATCCCTGTCCTCGTCAGGATGGCGAGCCTGTCGTGTGTTCGGAGGTGAAGTGTCACCGCACCTGCGACAGACTTTCAAATGGCGGAGGGAGAGAGAAAGAGTTCACAAACTGCACAGACACGGTCTCCCGGCCGGGCTGTGGCTCTGGAGGCGGAGGACGCACAGGACACACGAGACCCACCACGGAAGAGGCAGGCAAGGCAGCACCGGCTGGGCCCAGAGCAGGGCTGGGGAGTTCTCCAGGCCAGAGGGCTCTCGGAGGACTCCAGCTCCTGTGCTAAGGAAGGGCCCGCTCGCCAAGATATCAGGAGGAACGTGTTAGAGAAACCTAACGCCAGGCCAGAAAGCAAAGGAAGTGAAAGGAAGGGAGGCACCGCGTGTGTGATGGAGGACGAGACCACCACCGGCAGCCGAATCCCCCCGAAAGGAGCATGGATGGAGGTCAGCGGGGACGCTCCAGAGGCACAACCCTGTCCTGAGCCATGGCAGGAACAAGAAGCAACCATATTCACACCTGGAACACCGAGAAACGGAGGAAGCTCAGGCAGAGGAGGCCCCAGGCCCAGGATCGTGGGTTCCAGAAGCTTCCGTTCAGGAGGCTGCCATGTCTCCTGCTAGACCAAATGTGCTCTAAGTGGAGGTGCCCAGGAGGAGGGGATGCCACTTGGCCAAGTGACCGAAGATGACATGTAAGGCCCGAGAGCAGCCGGCTGGGAGAAAACATGCGCAAAGCTCACATCTGATAAGGGCTGGGGTAGACAAAATCTAGAAAGAACTCTTAAAACACAACAACAAGAAAGCCCTGTCCACAAACAGGCAAAAGATATGACCAGACCCCTCCCCAGACAAGCCGCGCCTGGGCTAAGTAAGGGAATGGGAGGAGGCTGCACGCCACAGGTCATCGGGGAGCGCAGTCTGTAAAGACAACAGTGAGAGCCCACCGTGCACCCATGGGGACAGCCAAAACCCCAGACCCCGCCCGCACTGAACGCTCAGGCCCTGCTGGTGGGTGCGTGGCGCGGCTCAGGAGGTCGGCTGCACGGCTTCCTGCAAACCAAGCCGGCTTCTGCCACGTGACCCAGCAACCACGCCTCTAGGTATTTCCCAAATGATGAAAATTTAGGTCTACACAGAAGCCTGAACAAAATGCCTACAACTGCTTTATTCGTAACTGCCAAACACAGAAGCCACCGCGATGCTCTTCAGAGAGCAGGTGAGCAGTGTCCCTCTGGACAGCGGAGCGTAACTAGCGCTACAGAGAGACGCGTAGCCACGCCTCGAAGACAGGAGGAACCTTACGCGCACGCTGCCAAGTGAGGGGAGCCAGTCTGGACAAGCCACAGGCCGTGAGGCCAAGTGCAGAACCCCCGGAGAAGGTAAAGCCGCCGAGGCAGAAGAAAGGTCAGTGGTGAGGAAGGGGAGGGGAAGGGAGGAAGGAAGAAGTGGGGGAGAGGGCACCCTTGCAGGGGGAGTCATTCTCTGCAACACCGTATGGGACACCGAGGCTCTGTTTCTCGAAATGCACAGAAAGTGCGGGACCCAGACTGGGCACGCTGAGCTTCAGGCAGCCGCAAAGCACCAGCGCTGCTCCATCTCGAAGCTAGATGCTGCCAACAGGGGAGCTGCTGGGGGCCAGGGCTGTGTGGGAACTCTGTGCTACCAGCTCGATTTCTCCATAAACCTCAAACTGCTCTAAAAACAGCAGAGTCTACTAATTCTTAAAAACTTGTGGAACTGAACAATGTGTTGCATACATGTTCTATTTCAACAACAAAAGAAAATACATCCTACGTGAGGCTCTCGTGAGGCTAAGCGCTGAGCCGTGGGGACCCCGGGGCAGGAGCCGCTGCAGGAAGCCTGGCCCTGCCCAGGCGGGGGCACCTTTACTGAGTCTTAAGGGGGTAAGACACAGAGAAGAACTTGTTTTGGACTTTAACTTAAGAATTGTGGACTTTGGTGTGCCTGGGTGGCTCAGTGGGTTAAGCCTCTGCCTTCAGCTCAAGTCATGGTCTCAGGGTCCTGGAATCGAGCCCCACATCGGGCTCTCTGCTCAGTGGGGAGCCTGCTTCCCTCTCCCCCTCTGCCTGCCTCTCTGCCTACTTGTGATCTCTCTCACTCTGTCAAATAAATAAATAAAACCTTTAAAAAATTTTTTAAAAAATTGTGGACTTTGAATTTTAATTCATAATGAGAAAATTTGATTTTGGAGTTCCATTTCTTTGGACCTCAACTTTCAAGATTTCATTTTTAGACTAATTTCTCTCTGGGAAGTTCATAATGGAAAGGGGTTTATATTCAAATCAGGAACATCTCTCTGTGGTTGTCCTTTTGAATTAAATTGCCTGAACGCTATCCGTTTCCCCTCATCACAGAACCTCTGGTGAGTTGCCTGGGACAGAGCGGTGGGTGGGGCTGGGAACAGGAAATGGGAGAGGAGACAGTCTCAGCAACAGGTGCACGGGAGCCTGGAAATCAGTGCACTCTTCTGATCCATTTCAGAGCCTTCTGGGGGCCTGGGCTAAACTGTCCACCGATGGTCCCAGGAGCATCGTCAGAGGGAAGGCAGGTGGACTGGGACAAGTGATCCGAGGATGGGTGGGAAACCCAGGGAGTGGAGAGAACAAAACCCGGGACTATCACAGGAAATCCTCCTAGCCTGGCCATGTGTTTCCGAGCCCGGGGCCCTCCTGCACTCACCCTCTGCCCCTCACATGCTCCTCCCCAGGCCAAGAGCTGAGGGTTTGGAAGACGGAACAGGGCCTGAGCTGCGCCCTCATCCCCTCTCTCTTCTTTTCAGCTTTGTTTGCAGGAACTGAGGATGCCAGGGTCCTCAGGCAAGCAAGGGACCAGAGCGCGCCCCAAGTCTGTGGCCGGGCGATCTAACCTCTGCCATCAGCAGAGCCCATCCAGTAGGGTGAGCGCCAGCAAGCACGCCTCACTCTCGGGCTGACCAGCACCTGCAACAGCTCTGACCCTCGGTACCGGTTCTGACCTTGGGCAAGGGAGGGTAGCACTACCCCATGTAGCTGTGTGCCCAGCTAACTGGTCAACCCTGTCTACTGTTTGCTTTCTAAGCATTTATGCTTATTTTAAAATTTATTTCTTTTGGGCAACTAGGTGGCTCGGAAGGTAGAGAGCCTGCCTTCAGCTCAGGTCATGATCTCCAGATCCTAGGATGGAGCCCCGTGTCGGACTCCATAAGCATCGGGGAATCAGTTCCTCTGCCTCTCCCCTTCCCCACTCGTTTGCACTCTCGCTCTCTCTCTCAAATGAATAAATAAAAATACTTAAAGATCTTTTAAAAAAATAAAATAAAACTTCTTTCTTTCTACTTCTATTGGATTTGTTTCAGGTTCTTTTCCCCCAAACTTCTTGAGTTGAACAATTAGATCAGCATTTTAAAAAATACTTTCTTCTTTCCCAGTACAAGCACTTAAAGCTGTAAATTTCTCTGCAAACATCATTTTACCTGTATCTCACTTGTTTTGAAATATTTGCAATATGATTTTGTAATTCAGTTTAAAATAAACATTTCTATTTTGATTTCTTCATTGACCTAAGGAATAATTAAAAGTATGTTTTAAGGTTTTTTTAAAAAAAAAACAGCAGTTCGGAGCCTTTTGGGAGAGGGAGTGGTCAGTTTCTGAGCCGTGGTGCTGCCGTCAGAGAATGCCCTACCGTTAGCTCGGATGCTGGGTCTCTGGGAACACGGTGAGGCCCACACAGTGGCCTGAGACGTGCGCACAGACTCATGAATGATCAGTTCCCCTAAGTCTCAAGTATGCTCCGGAAAAACGCGCATCCTCTGAATTGGTTCTACGGCTTTATAGGATCATCTTTTTAAATTGTATTTTTCTAATATCCTTGATTATTCTCTGCTTGATGTGTCAGTTCACGGAGGGGGATGTCAACCCTTCCGTGACTGTAGGCTTGTCAACTTCCCCTTCTAACGTCTGTCAGTGTTTCTTTTGTATTTTGAGGCTGCTTGTTGGAAGTTCACAGGTTCAGAATTACTTATTTTCCTAGTGATTGTTCTCTTGATTATATTTAATAGGCTCTTTTATCCCCAGCACCGCATTTGCCTTTTGTCTCTTTTGGCTGATGCTAATGTTGCTAAACTACTTTCTCCCCGTTAGCATTTTAATATGGCGGTTCCCACCCGTTCTCTCTGCTGAAGAGGCAGCAAGGGCACCCAGCTCTGCCCTCACAGGCCCGGTGACTGGCCGCGGAGAGGTGACTGATCATCGACAAAAATGGCAACATGTCTGATACGTTTGCATGCATTGCAGCGGAAATCCACTCGTTCTGATAACGCCAGAAACAGAAGCCAATGGCCCCATCTCAAAAGGATGCTAAGGAACTGGCTCGCTATTTTGAAAATCCGGAACTAAAAGGTTAGAACCGAGCACTGTTCTGCCTTTCCTGCACAGGCTGCACCCCGGGTAAGCCAGCAGGTGGCCAGGGGAAGTCTCTCACTGTGGAAGCATTCCAGCTCCGGAAGGAGAACATCACCATGGCTCCACCTGGAGCAGAAGAGCCAGCCTCTGGGCAACAGTCCTGATGGCCACCTCGGACGCAGCGCAGCAAGGAGGGACGGGTCCCTGCGCCGCTGCAGGAGGGGATGAGAACAGCCCGGCCCCAGGGGGCTCCCACCAAAAACACAAACATACCTCTGACCACACACACAGATCTCACTCCCCATGGCCAGCAGAAAGGGGACAAGAGGGACCCTCACAATGTCCCCACTGGAAAGTAAAACCCACGTGCAGACTGGGGAGCTCTGCAGGAGCGGCTGGAGCCGTGCAGCTACTTCAGCCGGTAACACGACAACCTGGCGCGGGGGCAGAGGGGGACCAGCAGACAGACACACACCAGCCCGAGATCATGACCTCAACAAGCCACTACAAGCTGTAGCCTCCTCACAGCAAACAAATTAAAACCCTTCTCCATCCACAAAAAGACATTTTTATGAAGTTATTGGGAAAATTTTAATATTAGCTAAGTATTTGATGACATTTAAGGGATTATTACTCATTTTAAGTGGGATAATCCTGCATTCATGTTTTTCAAACAGGACGCCTTAGTGTTTAGACCTGCGCAGGGAGAGACTCACGGGTGCAATCACACAGGTCTGGGATTTGCTTCCAAGGGACCTGGGGTGTGGGTGGGGACACCACCAACAGCGGCTGGGCAGCACTCACAGGCGGGACGCTGGCTCGTTCTACCGTTCTTTCAAATTCTGAATGTGCTCGGAAATCTCCACCGTACGCTACTCTGTAAAGAATAAACTTTACAAACGCGCTCGGGACTGGATTCCTCGCATCTGCCGGACGCACGTGCACTTACCAGCATCCGAGGAGCCATCCTTGTCGGTGAGAACCAGGAGATGCGACAGGGAACCGGAGCGCGTCCGGCCCGCCTCGTCCAGCCCGACCAGCCGCAGGCGTGGCGTCGTCACAGGCGGGAAGCGGTAGAACTGGAAGGTGAAATACACGGTCTTTGGCCACGGCGCTCCCTGGCAGTCCTGGGACGCTCTGTTTCCAACAAGAGCCCCCAGTTAATCAGGCATCCACGGCAGAGAACCTGGGCTTTCGAGAGTCCGGCGCCACAGGCCAGACGCTGCCTGGTCCGCCCACGCGAGCAGCTCTGGCGGGATCAGGGGAGCCCACCAGACAGCCCCCCACGTGAGCCCCAGCTGGAGCGCCCTGCTCTCAGAGCCGCACGGAGACCGAGAACCAGCCAACACAGTACGGGCCACGTCCAGCTACAGATCGGGCAAAGCCGGTTTGACAGTATGGAAACACGGCTGTGTGAGCATCCTAACCAGACGAAAACCCAAATGGCATTCATTCCTTCACCCAGCCAGCCCTCGGCAGAGTTCTGCCGGCTTGAGCCGCACAGAAGCCGGGGAAGAGACGGAACGGTGAAGACGCACCTGCTGAGGGCGAGGAACTGTAGCACTATCTCGTTGCCACGTAGACAGTCTGCTTCTTCCTTCTCCGGGCTGAATCTCACCGGATCCGCAGGATCAACAGCCTCCGCTGGTTGCTTATTGGCATCCAGAATTTCGGGAAAGCCAGAAGCCTGCAGGAGCACCATCGAGGCTCGCGACAGCCTACTCCCAGAGCTGAAACACAAAGACCACGGAGGCCGGCCTCCAGGAAAGGGCTGGCAGACAGGCAGGACCGGGGACCCCCTCTCCGGGGAAGTCTGTTGCTGAGAGCCAGTCTTCACGGCGCAGCATGTGCTGGGCCCTCGAGACCACCCCTCACCTCCTGGCCTGGGCTCCCACGACAATCGGGGCGTGCACCGGCGCGAAAGGCAGCTCCCGCAGCTGCTCAGCAACAGACGCTCCCAGGAGCGAGGACGCCTGGCTCAGCTGGGCCTCCAGGTGAGAGATCCTGCCCTCCAGGGGGAGCTCCTGCCGAGCAAAATCGGGCCCAGGTGAGGCCAACAAGGACCCCAGCCTATAACAACCCAGGAAGCTGGGCTGGGGGTGTCCACAGACGAACCGCCTCTGCCCGACCGCCAGCTTCAGCAAAGGAACATAAAGCACGCCCGGGCGCCTTTTTCACTTGAGGCAAACAGAGAGTAATTTGGGTATAATATACGTATGTCCCATGAAATATTCGAGACTTACACTAAAAAATCACTGTTTTTCCGAAATTCTAATTTATCTGGGCATCTCCTATTTTAAGTGAGTCAAAAAGCAATGAGAATTGCATGAGAACTCAATCAATTTCATGAACAGGTACCGTGGGAGAGATCTGCTGTCTGAGAAGGTCAATTAACATAAAAACCACGTTGACAGACCAGAAAAACAAACCCTCCCTCAACACTGCGAGACAGACTGGTACCCAGCCCCGGCCGGCAAATACAGACATTTCTCTGCTCCCTGCGTCACCTGAATATTCTAGTCTAGTCCCTCCAGAGCGGAAGACACGTCTGAACGAAGAGCCTGTTTGGGAATCAGGATGCTCTCCTTCACCCCAACTTCCCTAACCTTCTGTTCCAGCTCAAAGGGTATCGATACCACAGAACCAGAGGTAATCCCAGCCCGTCTCAGTTGCCAGTAATAAGACATGCGGGCTCTTCATAAATGAGCCCCTGACACATTCTAGAAAAAGCCATCTCACGGTACTGTGTTTTCAAATAAATAACTTAATGGCACTATTCTTCCTCAACACACTTCCCGTACAAGATGGAAGACAGGGTTTGCTGGTGAGCCAGGCAGCTTCTGAAACCAAACTATCCGTGATTCCCCCAGGCCAGTGGGAACACAGGCCGTCGTGCCCACTGGATGATCAGAAGCCCGGATGGCGGGCTTCCCTGCCTCCCCTTCAGCGGCCGATGGCAAGGAGTGTCCCGGAGCGCCAGAGGCTTGGATCGGCCTCATTTGTGTCTCCGGCAAACTCTCCTTCCCCTTTCATGTGCGGAGGTCTGAGGGCAGTCGAACACTGGCTTGTCAGGTGGAGCAAGAGCCTAATCAAGCCCCGTGGCAGGACGCGCTCCCACACCGAACGCTCCTTGGTCAACAGGACAAGGTGGCGGCGTGCACCTGAAGCACGGAAGTGAGCCCTGTCCCCCAGCCCCGTCCCCACGCCCGTGTCACAGAGAACCCGTGAAGCCTCGCCACCTCACGAAGGACCAGTGCGGCTCACGAAGTAAGAGACTTGCGCAGAAGCCAGGAGCTCGGAG